>JAPQRN010001676.1:0-11512 GCA_037367275.1 Coranthus polyacanthus | reverse complement strand
CTGAACAGACATCTAAGCTGTGACATGTTACCTCGTAAGCTTCTCCATCACACACGAACACATACTAAGTCACCTTACTTCAATTTAGCAAAAAAGCACAAGGATGGATCCTTCTGTAAGCAGAGGCGACCTGCGCTGACATCTGTTCACGCTCGCCTGAACAAGCAATAGTTTGCACCCGTGTAGGAAAATGAAGTTGAAGAGGCGGGGGCAAAATGGTAACCGTATGGTGAAATGAGATGAATAAAACATAGACTGACCAGTGGAATTCTAAATAAATAAAAGTATCCATGTGACTGAAGGAGATGCTTCAGCGCGGCTGATGTTTGGGATTTAGTTGAAGAGGTAAACTGGATTCCAGAACTGGGCTTCCAGGCAAACACAAACTGGGCGCCGATGCCGAGGCCGAGGTGGCAGGCAGGGCAGGAAACTGTTTACATGACTTTATGTAACACCCTGGGTCAACTCCTGGTGTTCTCTGCTTGTCACATTCTCTACCCTCCTCCAAGTCCTACAGTACTGATAAACAAAGACAGCCGCACAGCGAGTGCATGAGCGGGCACAAAACTTCCAAGTGCCTCCCTGGACATTTTTAACACATTTTTTTCCAATCTCACTTCAGTTTGATTATAGCTCCAAACAGCCAAGGCGAGGCAGCTACAATATTAGCTATGTGTCTATGTAATGACTCCAAATGCTTGCCACCAGGTTGGCAGGAAAGCAGCAGCAGGTTGGCACTGGCAGAGGGAGCTTTCTCAGCATTAATTTAAATTACTGAGCACAAGATGTTACTCAGAGCCGACATGAGATGTTATAATTGCCCCAAAACTTATTACAACTTCAACTAAATGCATTCCAGACATTTCACCATTGTCATCTTATACTTATTGGATTTGCTGAGCTACAGATAGACATTTGGCATTTATTAAAGTTTTAATATATAGGGTTTGTGCATGCGTTTACGTGAAGTTTGAGTTGGACGTTAGCGATTTCATTTCCAAGCTAACGGTGGGTTGTTTTGTACAGCGTGGTTGCTTTTGAGGAGCAAAAGAGGGGCAAAGAGGGTGTAAGGATTTTTGCAGAAACTGACTCATCCAGTACATATAAAAATCAGTGTCCAGGGTGTTCTCGTGGATGTAGGCAGCCGTGACCGCCATTAGTTTAGAAATGGAGTTAGCTAACATCAGCAAAGGACCGGCTTCCAACACAAAAGAGACTACAACACAAATCACAAATCTTACATATTGGACTTTAAAGAAGATATTTTCCTAACACTCTCTGGTTCTTTTCCAGTCAAACCATCACTTGAGTTGGGTATCATTCAGAAACGTTCGGTACTGATAGCGTATCTTGACTTCGATTCCAATTGGGAAATATTTGACTGTGGCGTCAAGTTAATTGAATGTAAACGATGTGATCAGCCGGTATCCAGCATTATTAGATCTCAGTCGAAGCAGATTTACTCCACAAGTATTATATAAACTCCATAGTAATATATAATTTGGTACCAAATGGCAAAATACGTGATAGTATTTAAGCAATTCGGTCAGAGCCATAAAAATATGCAAGTTCCCACCACTATCCATCACAAAAGTATTAAAAATAATGCTTTTCTGCTTGTATTATTGAATTCAACTTCCATTCTGACCATAATTGATGCCCTGTTGGTTTACAAGCTACAGTAGATACTTAACTGTCTTGTCCCAACAATGACAAAGTAATGATATAATTTCATGGGGCCATTTGGTGAGATTTTCTGACAAGAAGCCCCTAAGATCGAGCGCTTATGGCAAACATATCTGCTATTGTCAGCACTTTCCACCAACAAAGATCCAAAGCTCCTTTTAGTGGCTCAAACTGAAAGCAAACTACTCCAGTGCCCTAAAATCCTCTGTGTTTTTATTAAAAACCCTCCTTGTCCCTCCTCACAGGTCTCCAAAAACACAGGCAAACTGTAAATAACTGTAGGTGTTGATGCCGTGGTTCATTTTTATCAGCACAGGAACAGGCACATTGCTCCTTTCGTCACTGCAGGGTTTGTAGCTTTTCTCAACATGATAGCGTGCTCATCACTCAGCGCAAAAAACAAAAAAAAAAGACTTGTGAGGTTGCGGTGAGAGCATCTCTGAATAAAACAAGCATCGCACCATATATTACTGACATCTAACAGCAGAGCCGTCGCATGCAGCCATTTGTCTCTTTCTTTTCTCTGACAGAGACAAGAGACATTATGATGTCAGCTTTGCAAAGGCTCCCCTAGCAATGTGAAATTTGTTTGTCTTCGCCTGTCATTGTGGAGTCTGTCTCAATCTGCGCGTTATAGCACTTTGCAGTGTCGCCTTCTCACATTGGCGCTTGCATTATTCATAGATCCAAAGGCCACACGTGTATATCTTGTATATCATTACACCCGCACTTCAAGATGACACATGCTGTCAAGCAGGTTGAGCAGCGGCGTTTTGGACTCCTGCTCGCCTCAGCCTCGTCACCCCTAAACTTCATGATCGTGCATCTCCAAAGCTAGAAGGATTTTTTTTAGTCGGTGGGCCGCTACAGGAGTGGCTGCTTGCTGCTCAGATCCTGCCAAGATCACAGCTCATTATCCAAATGAGACATTAGCATCAGCCGCTCCCTTGCTTGCACACCATAGGCCGCCACATAAAGCCTCCGCTGTGTCGTTCTGTGCCAGAGAAAGCACTGAGGGGGAAGACATTGTGGCTGCAGCTCACTTTGCATAAAATAGAGAGGGAGGTGGGGATGCTCGGTGTGCAAAGGGAACTTTTTTATTTGGAGAAGGAGACGAGATAGTCCGGCTAGAGGAGTGGAATGGAAATGTCACCAGGGGAGAGCATGTGAGAGCAGAGCAGCTGAGATCGTAGTGATTTATCTTAACATTTGTTTCTGCCTGGCTTGCTGTTTCTGCTCTCCTGAGGATATGCAGAGGAGAGGGATGTGGCAGACAGATGGAGCAGGGGGATTGGCTGAGGCCCTTCAGCCCAGCTCAGCTCCTTTTCTCCATACACTCCTCCCCCCGCCCCCTCACTGTCCGCCCCGTGTGGTGCTGGTGTTGGATCAGTCACGCCTCCCTGAGAGCCTGACGAAGTAGGTCAGACACTGTCCCAAGGTCTGACCACTGGCTCTGGAGCTGCTGCTGCTGCTGCTGCTGCTGCTGCTGCTGCTGCTGCTGCTGCTGCTGCTGCTGCTGCTGCTGCTGCTGCTGCTGAGGAGGATGATGATGATGATGATGTGGGGGTGATTCATTCATTACACACACACACACAAACACACAGCTCCAACATAACAACAAGGCGATGACAAAAACAGAGGGTAAGCTGAGTGCAGGATGACGTGGTAAACAAACAGTGCCCCGACCTCTCCTGGCTTAACACATATTAACATGCAGATTTGTTGCTGCATGTCTGCTGACCCAATAACTCATCTTTACAGCATTTTCACTTAGCACTACAACCACATGCAACTTAGCAGAATATAGAAATGCATTAATCATGGTAGGATATGAGCAAATGCGATTCTGAAAAAGTATTAGTGTTAATATGCTGGTGTAAATATTTATTGCTCATTAAAAAAAGTAAGATTATTACAAACCTTTAAGCACAAAATGACTATAATATATGTTTGCAAAGGGGGAAGATTTCTCAAAACTGCAAGAAGTGTTTTGTTCTTCATATATCTTCGTATTTATAATTTGCGATGGGAGAGGTTTTCAAATCCTTTTAATTTTGTAAAAGAAATGCCAGTGTTGTGATAAAAATTTTCAGCAATTTTCATAAATGCCAAACAGTTTGAAACTATTTTGACTATTCTTTAGAGAACACGACAAACAAAGTGGAACATTTCACAAATCTAAGAAGTAGAACGTTCACCACAGCCATAATGATAAAATGTTTGCTCAACAAAGTAAAACTATATGCCTCAGTAAAATTATATGTATATGATACATTTGATTGAATTTACTGCTGTGCTTCTTTAAGGCTGAGCTCATTTGAACTAGTTTATAAACTGTTGGCAGCAATGCATCATATTGTAGAAGATCATCATATATGTAAAAAGTCAACTTTTCATGAGCTCAGAAAAACAGGCCTGTTTTCAGGTTTGTGACCATGTATTTATCCAGTGGTCACAAATCCAAGAGGGTTTTTAAAGACCCTCCTCAGTTATAAGACATAATAAAAAATACTCTGAAATGATTAATAATGTGTGTTTGATGTGTTTTTGTCCAGAAAAAGTTCAACGTCCTTGTTAAAAACTTCTTCAATGAGGGTGAAGGAATAGACTTCAGTTTATTTATACTTCAGTATACTTCATTTAGACTTCAGATGAACTATTTATATAAGTATAGTTCATCTGCTGGACACTCGATGTTTCCTGCTTTAATCAAAGTCCACTTTCAGTCTTTGTGCACTGACGACTTAAGGTTTCCACAACTCACTTGAAAAGTTCACAGACTAGAGCATGTTTGGCTCCAAAATGTCTTTGTGACCAGCAGAAGCTGAAAGGAAAATGACAGTCCCACAGGTCACTGCATGTTCACAACACACAGCAGTGACGTCACTAGTGTTTTCATGCCAGTATTTCACAGCGTTATCTCCAGCAGCACATCCACTCACTCTTACGCTTTCGCTTTTTCTTCCTCAGGGAATTGAATCTGAATTACTCGTCTTGCAGCTTTAATGGTAGCATTTCCCTGCCCGATTTTTCTGTGAAATCAGTTAAGAAAAATGCGTTAACACAAGGGAATGGTAGATGTTGTAAGGGAGTATGTGAAGGAGTGAAGTAGAGCTTGCCTCAGTGTCAACTACCCAGGCCGCATGTTAAATTCCTGATCTTTTATTCGTTGTGGCAGCATTACATTTCCATGAGTTCACAACCACTGGCGAATTCAGACAGGGGAGTAATGAGGATCGTTGGACTCGCTGAATTAATACGTCCTTCCCGATCCTCACTCACTCATTGCGTCGCTCTTTATTTGCAGTTGTCACTCCCCAACCTCTCGCTCCATCTTCTTTTTCTTTTTCTTTTTTTTGTTCTCTTGTTGCCACTCCTCTCTTCTGTCGTCTGCTCCGTGTTCCTCATTTAGTCACGTTGAAACACCACTCCCTGTACCACTCTTTGAAAATCCTCTCTCATTTTCCCAGCCTCTGTCATAACATCTTGTCCAAGCGATTGCGCTAAGACTCAGGAATGTTTGTACCTGTCTCTTCCCTTCTTTTTTCCTGTGCAGACATGACTGGAGCACACCCAGAAAACAGTACCTGCAGGACAGGGTTGTGAAACAGTTTCACTCACTTTAAAGCCCCCTTCTGCTTCAGACATTCCTCTCCTTCAGTGTCTTTGAACATTTTTTTTTTCCTCCTGGCTGTGTTCTACTGTAGCTCTCAGTGAAATACAACCCCCCCCCTTCTCTTCCAAATGTACTGTATGTTGTTTTGCGAAGCCACAATCTGGCGGAGATTTGATGTGTCATTTATGCAACAAGATGTCAGGCTTTTTTTTTTTTTGTTTGCCTTTTTTTTTTAATTTGCTGCATTTGTTTACCATTTGTTTTTCTTCGTAAAGATCTGTTACACACAAATGACTCAGACGTAGAACACTCATTGGTTTGTGAAGAAAGCGGATTTGGTCGCTGAAATGTTTTGGAGGTTGTAAATCATCCACTCGATCAAGTCAGATGTGAGTGTTCAAAAATACTATGATTAATGCAATACAAAACGGCATGGTTGCAGCATTTAAGGAGGTGCAGTATTTCATGTTTTTCATTACCTGTTTAAATCTGTCATGCCTTTAGATTGAATTATAGCCTTTCATACCACATCTTGCACCTATTAATCTCAATAGTACATTTTAGGCATTATAGAACTCAAGGTTAACCCACTATCTGCATATTTTCCAGAGTCGTGTTAATAGACACTGCCTTTTGTTGCCTGGAATGGTATCAGGGCTGCTGTTGTGCTGCTTTGAGCTCTTTTTTTATCTATCTCTTGGCAGGTGTTGCCAGTAGCGATGGCGTGCTGGTGGAACGCCTCCTCCCTCCTCCGCGTTGTCAAACGCCCCTACGTACTCCAACCATTTCAGATGTGTTTTATTATTAGTGTTTCCGTAATGTGATTAGCGTGAACCATAGCCACTCTAATTCCGCATACTCTCATGCACACGCAAAAGCTGCCACGCTGTAAAAATGGTGAAATCTTTTCTTTCCTTTCTTTTTTGGCCATTCTGTTATCTTCGTGTATTCACAAGGCCAGCGGGCTGATTGCGAGGTGGTGCAGTGATGTGACCTTGTGCGGGGATGAGCTTGAAATGTGCTGGATAACACGGTGAGAACAGGCAGCCCTCTTTGCCAACACGTCTCTTTTAGTCCAAAGAAGAAAAAAGCAGTGTGGTTCTCCAGTCTGCATTGATGTGATTTGATAAGCCCTGCCCAGTAGTTTTTCAGCTTCCTTCACTACTTTTTAAAGAACCCCCAATAACAGAGGCAGAGCCAAACACATCAAAATTCCACCCCACCGTTCCTCTGCTAATTAAACATCTAATTAAACATCACCCTTCATAACTCTCAGAAAACATTTCTTGCTTTCGATGCTGCCACTGCCAAAGCTTCTTTTGGAGCCAAAAGAACTTCACAAAAACACCTTTACAACTGCTTTCATGTCTGTATTTTGTATAGGCAATAACATTCCACATTCATTAGTGTTGACACGCACATCCTTTAAACACGGTCGTCGAGTAGAGTGACCGGATCCCAACAAACCACATGTGGAACACAAAGGGCAATACGATATTATACCTCATCTGATAATTATCAGGAGGTTCTTTTGGGTTTGGGGTTTATTTTGTTTACACTGTCAGAAAATACTGACAAAATATGTCAATATTTTACTTTATGTTACCCGTGAATATTTTGACGTTGAACAAACATTTCATCGTTCTAACTGTTTTGATTGTTCTACTTCTAGAGTTGTGAAAGTCTTTGTCATGTTCTCATCAGTCAAGATTAGTTTAAAACCTACCTCAACTTTCAGTCAGGACTGAAAACCGGCCTTTAAATTTGCAGAGAAAAACAATTCGACGTTCATCGGGATAATTATTGATAATGACTGAACATTATTATGATATGATAACATTTCATTTTTTTCAAGAAAGAAAAAGTGACGAGGTGACGTCGTTAAACAGCGACAAACCTTAGGAAGGAGGGTAGTTTGGGATGGATATGGTGGAATAAAATCTGTGGAATTACATGTTCATGATCCTTTCAAACTGAAGGTAAACGTGTTTATTTTTGTAACGGTCATCGTGTAACTTCTTTTTAGCCATTTCCTCGACCCTTTTTCTAACCCCAATTAAGTTGCCACACCTCAAATGCAACAGTTATGTAGTATTTTTGTACCGCTATCAGCAGTGTTATTCCATTCAAATATGAAATTCTAGGAGTGATTAGAAATCAACCTGTGCTGTCGGCATGAGGACAAGTTGATGTGGATGAAGGTTAAAAATGCTGTGTGGTCCCTCATAAAGTGGGAGATAGTGTCAGGAGATAGCGTCACTCGATCCTTTATAAAACCGGGGGTGATGGAGATCACCTTTGAAGGCTCCTCACGTCACCTTTTACTGCCTCTCTTCTGGACTTTTAATAGTGTTCTTCACCTTTCAAAGTGGTAAATATTGAGGCCTAGAAATGCCTAATTGAGACTGAGTGTGGGCACTGATGAAAATGAAGACAGATCCTTGCAGAGGAAGGCAATGAAGGGTAGAGGAGAGGATTACAGGGGAACGTTTTCCCTTTTTCTCTCTGCTCCTTCAATCCTCTGGATTTTCGCCCCTCTTTGGACTTGGTGGGAGGATGTGTTCTCGAACAGGGGTGACCTGGCTCTGCTCTCTCATTCATGTGTGTAATGAAGGCCTGTGTCTGAATAATCCCATTAGGTGGTCAGATTAAAACCTGAGCTGATATTTGAGACTGTGCCCGGCACCGCTTTAGAAATTGGAGAGCTTTAGCGTCAGCCCAGGGAGAAAGGGCGTATAGGCAGAGCAGCTGAGGAGAGCGACGGTGTTTGGGAGGTCTCTCATTTGGACTGATAGGGTGCCATTATGATTAAAGCAAAGAGGAAGGCTTTAGTCACTTCTTTACCTCCAACTCTTTCTTTTATCACCAGACCTATACTCAGAGATTCATCATTTCCACTAAAGAGCTGTTCTAATTGAGTGTAATGGATTTGATTCAACAGCTTTGCATATTTGAAAATCGTCTGCCTATAAGGGAAATTGGCCCCTTTTTTTTCTTTTCTTTGCATGATGTGAATGGCAATTAGATTTTATATATTTACAAATGTATTTATTTTGCTTTATCTGAATTACTGAATACCTGCACTGATAATATCTCTAAGGAACATTCAGAATTGACTCCTATAAACCTTATTTCGGCAAAATTGTGAACATCATTGAGTTTTCAATTTGTGTTTCTATTAGTATTACACACACATGTTCAATATATTCTTTCTAGTTACTAATAAAACCAGGCGGGTGTGTTGGCTGCACATTACAACAGAGCTTCTCACCATGCATATTCAATTCTTTTGACAATAGTAAAGAAAGATTATTTGTCCCCTGAGTATTATAGTATTGTCATCAGACGTTATCAGTTAATCCACACGTTGTCTTTGAGGAAAGTATGTAAATACATTGATTTGCTCGTAATGTGTCGATACGTCGCACCGTTCACATGCATCCGCACTTCTTCAAGACTGAAAGTACGACAGTGTCCCAAAACGTCAAAAGTGTGTGAGTTCTTTAAACAGACACCTAATAAAATGCTCTGCGCTTTGTAAAACTGATATGAATTTTCCTCACTGTCTGCAAAACATGTTACACAAACTCCTGCAGGTTAAAGTGGACTCACTGACCGACTGTCAAGAATCACTATGAACTGACTTAAATACACTCACTAGCAACATTTACACTGTCTGTAAAATACCATAAATACACTAGTACCAATGTGCCATTTTATTCTTTTAAGTTGCAAAATTTCTACTTGTATTTTTTATGAGAAAATGCTTGAATATAAAAGGTTGAAATATATGAAAGGTTTATGGTAGGTTATTATTTATTGGTAAATTAAACCAAGGATGAATCATTTAATTGAAAAAAATGATCAATAGCGTAATCGATAAACCGTCATCATTAGTTGCAGCCTTAGTGTGGACGTAATTATTATTAATAGCGTTGTTTATTTCTGGTTGTGTTAGTGCACATCCTGAACAGCGCACGTCGTCCTTTTCCTTCCTCGTTTCTTTCGGTCTTTTCTTTCCCGTCCTCTCCCACACCAGTTGAGTAGAAGCTGCTGTTTTTCTGCCTTGTTTATTTCTCCATCTTTCAGTGGAGGATTCACTGTAGTTAAATGTGCCTCGGCGCTGCCGGTTTAGACAAGCTCTACCTGTGTGGCTCGAGGCTTTGATCACACTTCAGATAAAAGTCTCTACTGTCTTTGCACTCGAAGGAGCTTTGCACGTTCCTTTATTTTAAGTGAAGATATGTATGTAGGGGACATGGTTTTTAGTGCTTTGTTTCGTTTCGCTTTAGTCGTGTGCATTGTTTATCTGCCTGTTAGCAGGCAGTGTGCTCTCTAAAATGGTGGGTTGAATGTGATGGCTCAGTTTTGCAGGGCTATGGCAGAATTTCGAACATCTTTTTTTGTATTTGCAAAACCTTCAGGCTAAAGTCTTGCACTGGCTGGCATCTTACGTATTGTTTATTGTTTGTCTCTCGCAGGCCATTAGTCAATGTCACTCTGTTCTAGATTAGAGCACATCTTTGACTCATTTGATAATTTTCTGTCCTCAACACTGTGTTTACTGAATAACATATATTTTTCTCCTGGAAGCATACAGTATGCTGTTGTTTTATGTTTTGTTTCTTTTGCTGTCTGCTCTGCTGCTGGAAAAGAAAAGCTTTGTATTTATGAGCTCTGTTGATGCATCATGGCTGTACTGAATGCTTGGCTGCTGATGATCATCTCTGGCAGCGCTTTTTCATTTCATTACACTGATGATGAGGATGGTTATATTTCATATTGTACTATTTATACTGTGCCATTTAATACTAGTATGTTCACTTGTTGGATCACAACATACAGAGTTAAATATCATTTCTGAAACGCCACATAAAATGGCTCTTGTGTTGTGCTGTATTCTTAAATTGTTTTATTTTTCCTCTGCCTTCTAAAGTAGAAGAGACTGTGCTAATGCATGCAGACAGAGCTTCATTTACTTTAATCTCTTCAGTAATTTTGCTCTTTGATGGTTCTGTGTGCTTGGCTGGCTGTTTATTTCATTCTTTCATATCTGAAACTGCATGCGACTGTCAATGGCCGAGTCTTGCCACGTTTTTGTTGGTAAGGTCTCCTTTGGGGTTGGTGGGGAGGGGGTTGGCGTGAGGTCGGGTGGGGGGGTCCTTCCTTTTCCCTGTGCTTTTCCGTCCTTGTTTCCCTTCCTTCATCTTTCCTAAAAAAAAAAATCTGCACCTGCACAAACGCACCTCCTTCCCACCAGAGCACTGACACACTCCCTTCCATCTGTCTTTTCCTACCCAGAATACCCTAACAACCCGACACCCGACAGTGGGACCAGACAGGAGCAACACAATACAGGCGCCGCCATCGGGGGCGCTGTAGGGGGAGTGGCCCTGTTGGGCGTGGCGGCCATACTGCTCTTCGTGTTCCTGCGCCGCCGCCAGCGAACCTTCAAGGGCGACTACAGCACCAAGAAACACGTGTTTGGAAACGGGTACAGCAAGGCGGGCGGCCTGCCTGCTCATCCTCCAATGCCGAAAAATCTGCAGTACCCGGATGACTCAGACGATGAGAAAAAGCCCGCCCAGATCGGCGGCACCGGAGGATTCGAGGCGAGCGAGCGTGATTTTGACGCAGAAGCAGAGGACTTGAAGAGGCCCTATTTTACTGTGGATGAAGGAGAGAGCCGAGATTATGACGAGCGGACTCTCGCTTTTCAGTACGACCCTGAACCTGAGATAGCCGATGATATGATCTCTCAAACCGACGGCTCTGTCATTTCTAAGAAAGAGTGGTATGTGTAGGGGCATGCAACAACCAAACCAAACAACCCTTTTGTCCCCCGCCTGCATTCCACTGCACCCTTCACCTCCATCACCTGACCCCACCCTCCCATTTGTCAAACTGCATCCTTCACAGTCCTGTTCCTCT
Source organism: Coranthus polyacanthus (assembly GCA_037367275.1). Lineage (NCBI taxonomy): Eukaryota > Metazoa > Chordata > Actinopteri > Kurtiformes > Apogonidae > Coranthus > Coranthus polyacanthus. The sequence goes on along the minus strand of JAPQRN010001676.1, from coordinate 279 downwards.
TTTTGGCCAACCTAGATCCCCCTCCCCCCTGACTCCCTCCCATATCAGACCCCCATCCAACTAATCTCGATTAGAAAATCAAGTGTCTATCTGAAGTGCTAGCAACATCAACATGGCAGCATTGGTATCAGTTCCATCAGGTGAATGGGCAAAGAATACAAACTAAGGTATGTAACTGGACTTGTTGTACCAAGGCCAGGGAGGTGATTGATTGATTGATTGATTGATTGATTGATTGATTGATTGATTGATTGATTGATTGATTGATTGATTGATTGA
>JAPQRN010001674.1:0-10190 GCA_037367275.1 Coranthus polyacanthus | reverse complement strand
ACCAGCTTTCAGCCGGCAGTATTTGCATCAGCCGAACCGCGTGTAACAATTTGCGCTGGTCTTTAATGAATTAGATGTTTTTTTTCACCGGGGCTTATTTGCATGTATCTATAGAAAGGGGTGGATTTTGCGCCAGATGAATATTCCCCATGCAAATAACACAGGTGCAACTATCTGCTTAGCAGCTCAGTTTGCAGTTAATTCCACCCTTTGCAGGTGCTTTGTGAATTATACGCAATATTTTTCTCTTGTTTACACTGGTTTTGCACCTGCAAAAGCCGTGCAATCCTTTTGTGGATTCAACCCTAAGTCAATAATTTTTTTTTTTCCAGGAGTCTCACTGATTTTATTTGGACCCTCTAGTAAGTGTTCTAGTCAATCTTTAAAATATTCTTCCATTAATAAGATCCATTAATAAGAGTGTGAATAGAAGGCTTTGATGTCTGTTGTTTCAGGCTTTGATTGAGAGCTCACTCACCTGCAGAGTCAGACTTTCCGAGCTTCTGTTTATTGATTGACATATTTTCAGACTTGTCCATGTGTCGATTCTCTATAAGACGGTGTGTCGGCCATGTTGTTTAAAATGTGATAGCTCAGGAAGAGAACATGTGGACAGTCACAACGTCACAAAATTTGGCACAAATGTTCACTTGGATGCAAGGAGCGACTGTAGTGGTCAAAGGTCAAAGGTTAAAGTGAATGAAGCAATGAAAGTAATCTATCATTAATATTGCACTGATGTCCTATTTCAGAGAAAAATGGTTATAGTCACATGATCAATATATTTTTTAATCAAAAACACTTTTAGTTGGTAGGAAGTTCCAGCTCATTAATGCAAGGTCAGTTTCATTTATCACTACGATGACGAGATGACTTTATGCTATAATGTAATCATAGCTGACTTTGTTGTTAGATTTGGTTGTGTATGAACAACACTGAGTGTGTCTTTCTGTAATTGAAGAATCAGGTCTGTTGTAAAGAATCTTATTCTTTGTATGCCTCGTACAGGTAAAGTCACTGTAGCTTCAAAATAACTAAAATCACATCCTGCAACATGACACATGTTAATATTAAACATATAATGAGCTTTACATGGTTTAGCAGTAAAGTCCTGTCTCTTTTACAACTATAGCAAACAGATAAATGTAGTGAAGTTGCCACTTAATTTGGTACATAAAACATGATATCCGCAAGTTTAAGGAAGCCAAATTTAAGACTTGTGAAGACCTTTTTCAAGCCCACTTTGATCAAATTTAAGACCTTTGTTGTTAATTGTGTGAAGGTGAAGAAAGGATCTCTGCTGACACCATCTTGCTTGCATATAGAAGGTATATTACAAGTATGTACAGCATTAATCAGGCACCATGGATAACCTGGAGAGGTCCTGAAGTCAATATGAAGTCCTCGTCCTCCTATCATCTCTACTGTCCCCGCTTATATAGACTGGTTTTCTCCATGAAGTTGAGGTAAGAACATCTGGTTTCTATTTAAGGGACACCTTATCTAAGCAATGGCCAAATTTCCTGCAATTAGAGGCCCCTAACTATACATGAAGTCAATTAGCAGACAAATGAGGCCTATAGCTTGACATGTCAAACCCATGAAGTCCATGAGGTTCAGATACTACACCTAACATTAGTGAAATAGCAAAAAGTATATGACTACATTACAAGTAGTTTTGTCTGGAATGGGTAGATTAAGATTCTTTTTCATTCCTCTTTCATCTTGCTTTCTTTCATTATTGCTATTATTAAAATTATTGATTGATTTACTTATTTATAGAATTTTAGTCTTATTAATGTGCAAATACATAAGTCTGTTAACCTTGTCTTCTGTTTGTGATGTGTACATGTTAGTTATGTCTGTATGTTACCAATATGTCTTGTTTTGTTTGAACAAAAATTTGTTTGAAAAAAAATTTTTGTTCAAACATTTATTGGAACTGAAATTGCTGAAAAATACCACAAACATCAAACTCACTCGAACTTCAGTCTGTGGTTCTGATGAGATGGAACAGAACTGAGAAATGGCAGGCGTCTGTTTGTGAGTTTTCATATCTGCTTTGTGCTTCTCACTGTGCATATGCAATTCCACAGCTTGAATTCCCATTGAGCTGAATTTAAAGAGCTTATTGCACAGTGTACAGCAGGCCTCATAGTTATTGCCTTGAACTGGTCTTAACCATGTCACAAATGTAGTATTATCCATCCAGCTAACAGTACATTTACACCAGTGTTGGTTTAGCTACTTGTAAAATGTATTGAGCTAAGCTACCAGTTACTCCTCCTTAAATGAAGCTCAACTACACTGAAGAAATGTAGCAGCTAAGCCACAGGAACATGGCAAAAGTAGTTTACTACATCGCAAACTACTTTTACATTTTTATACCGAGTCATGTCAATATCCAATCAATGCTCAGTGATCGATAAAAATCAGGTAAAAATGTTCAGTTCAATTGTTAGTTAACAGTTATGTCTGATTCTAACTTTAGTTATTCTTTTTTTAATATTTGAGTTAGGTAATGTAGTTATTTATTTAATTTAGCCTTTAACTCTATTTGTTTTTTTTACCTTATTGTATTTCTAGTTTGATGTAAAGTTTCTACTGTTACACTTTAATAATTTCCCTTTGGGATTAATAATGCACTCTAAATGGTATAATTAGGCTCACTCTATATACTAGCTGTAGCTGTATCCACATGCATTTCAAGCAAATCATTTTGTCAAACCATCACACTTTGATTTAGTACAGATTTACATTTTGTTGTACCCTCCACTGAACAATATTAAAGTAATATTCAAGTAATATTTCAGGCATGTAATCATTTACATTTTTCTCTTTTTCCTTATTTCCTCCATCTCTGTCATCTTATATGCACTCAGTTTATTATTTTTTAATGTTGTACTTAACTATCCCACTCATGGTTAATAATTACATTAATTTGCACAGTCGGCTCTTGAATACATATTTTCTTTGTTGTTTAAGTTAAACTCATGTATTTTCCTTCTGGTTCATTTTGTCTCCTTCCTCAGTGTTATAGGTCCATGATGTCGCTGTTTCGTCTACTCATAAACGCCCGTTTATGTTGGTAGCATCATTTACTCATCCTTAGTTTTACTTTGCTTCTCAAACTCCACTGTACTTGAGCTGCGTTCAGGATCGCTCGGAAAAATGTAACTTTTGTGAGCTCTATCGCGGTACCTGGTCAATAAAAGAGCTTAACTACTGAAAAGCTATTTGATTTAGAAAACAGTGGCGTTACCGTCACGTTGCTGAGAAATGTACTTAAACTACTACTTGCTACTTGTAGTAATGCTACTGCCCAACACTGTCTGACAGTTATTGGTAATACAAAAAAAAGTTGATGCAAAAAATGTATTTATTTAAATTATTGTCAACACTAATGGGGGAGAAATTATTTAAGAACAACAGATCTTTTTTGATATTTTAATGTCATGTGCATTGGTAGCCTATTTTTAAATATTTTGCCAATATGTGACCAATTTACCTGACTGCATCCTATATCCTATCTATCTTTCAACAAGACAGGCTACTATTTTTAGCGTTTTTCAGTAAGCTGTGCTGTTTGAAAATGCTAAAAATGTCCTGTGAAATATATAAATAGTTCACCAGAGAGCCTTCAAAGAAGAAGATGTACAACAGTATACGCAAAATAGGGCACTAGCGTATACCGCAATGCCTCATGGGAGCGTCAAATGGGCTGACCGTGTCACGAATCTACTACTAGTAATACATCTAAACCTCATGGACTATATCTGGTAGTGTACAGGGATTGCTGGACCGCTATTACAAACTCTCGCGAAATTAGCAACAGATTTGACCAAAATGTTAATGCTTAGCGATTTCCGGGCCAGGAGGTGGCCGTGGAGGACAGGACGAAAGGGGGAGTGATAAGTTAAGATTTTGGAGTAAACTAGTCCGAGGACACGGCGACCTAGAATCGATTGTTTTGCTAATTAGCTTACGGAATGCGTAGCCGCAGTACCTAGCCGCCTAGCTAGCTGCTGACCGCCTCTGACAGTTCTTAGTCACATGAAGTGAGTTTGACTGGAAGGGAGGATGGCGGAGCGGGATGTGCCGCCGGGAGACCTATCTCTACAATCATCCTCGGAGCTTTCGGAAAGTTCTGGGAGACAGAATTCCTCCGATGAAAACGGACACGTTGACAGTCCCGATGAGACTCTCTCTCCGACTTCGGTGATTTACTTCAAGGAGGCTTTAAACTCGTCACATTTGAGATTTGGGACCGCCGAGTCGCTGTCACCCATCCCGCTTCGACGGTATGATTTCCAGATTGAAAGGATCGACTCAAAGCGCAGAAGTAAGTTCTAACAAACTTTGGGAAGTGTAGATAGCTACCAAACGAGCCAAGGTTGTCTGTCCTGATGGTGTATTTTGGGTCATTTTGGCCCTAGTTAGCGTTGCTGGCTAGCTTGTTGTTGTACTTTAAAGTATCAATTTAACTAAAACAAACTGCTTCCTGCTTGTCAATAAAGGAAAAGGAAATAGCCAACTTAGCCACCTGACGTTAATCAGCAAATGTAATAACTTAAAAGTGTTGTGTCGTCTTTCACAAATCTAATGCTAAATTGCATGTTAGCTTAATTCTGTGCGGTGTGTCTAAATAAGAGTTAACGCAAGCTAACTAATGTCAACAAGATGACACATGAGCCTTGTGAGCATTCCCGAGTGTTAGCTGTCCTCTAATGTGTTGTTTTGACAAGATTCGTCGACTTCTAGTGGTGTTTGCTGTCGTATGAATGTAACGCTAGGTTGGTCATTGCAAGTTTTGGTTTAGATAAACACTTTCTTTGTTAAATATTGTCGCACACCTTCCTGTAATTTAAGTTGCGCGCTGCATAAACTGAACATAACTAAATGGTAAAATTGGTAACAAGGCAAAGTCTTGTTACCTCCTCTGTATAGACACTTTTTAGGTTACTGCCTGTGAAGTTACAGTATGAGAGAAGACTATAAAAGACTGTCCATATTGTTGAGAAATGAAACTAAATGGGATTTTTTATTTATTTTTTATCTTCTGTTAACTGATTAAGCGTTCATTAGGTTTTTGCTTACATTGATTTTGCTCTATCCTTCGTAATCTACATTTTTCGTGAAGGTGATAAATTTAAAACAAATGCTGATGTTTTTCTTAAAAAATGTGACCACTAGATATTGCCACATATTAATTTACTACACAAATCTGTAATATTCATGAGTGGTGCCCCTTTACATTTGGATGTTAACCGAGCTGAAAGACTGTTTTAATCATTCTTTACTGAATAAAATGTTGATTATTTTCTTGATTAATGGATTAATCACTTCCTCTGGAAAAGGTCCAAAACCTAAATAGTTGCAGATGATTACTTTTTCAATCCACTAATTAATATACACTGTCCAGGTCACACACATTCAATATTTTGTTGGACCACCTTTAGTTTTGATTTCAGGCCACATTAGCTATGGCATCGTTTATTGCTTATGCAATGTCACAATAAATGTCACAACATCTATTTCCGTCCAGAGTTGCATTCATTTTTCGCCAAGATCTTGTATTGATGACGGGAGAGTCGGACCACTGCATAAAGTCTTCAACACACCCCAACACACCCCAAACATTCTCAATGGGGATACAGTCTGGACTCTGTGGTGGCCTAAAAACTGAATGAATTGTGTGAAAATTATGTCTCATGCTCCCTGAACCACTCTTTCACTATTTGAGCCTGATGAATCCTGGCTTTGTCATCTTGGAATATGCCCGTGCCAATATTTTTGCTCTGTAGCAAATTGATAGTTGTTTAAGAAATGAGAAGCTACTCACTGCATCAGTTAGGGTTAAATAACTTGTTTCCAGCTGAAACATATTAATCATTGCAGTAATAATCTAATGGAAGACTCTTACCTATTTGCTTAGTTAAATCCAGGCACCCACTTTTTTTTTAGCCAGGCCTGTGTATGAATCAATTGAATGGCAGTCGGCAATCAGCACTTTGAAATATTAAGTTAATGTAAAATAAACCTGGAGGGCTGGACAATAAAATGATAATTATCGCCATTGTGATAATTATATTTATCGTGACATTTCTCATTTTTCTATATTCATTGTACCTATTTTTGACTTAATGTTATGAAAACCATAAATAAATGAAGAAAATAAGTTCTAAATAACAGAATGAGAGACTACAGGTGTGTTACTTATTTGTTGTTTTCGACGTTTTCGTCTTTTGCATATTTTGCACCTTCTTCTTCTTACGTCTTTTACAGTGCTTTAGTCTTTTTTGTGTATTTTGCATCATTTTCCTCTCGCTTCATCTTTTTTCAATAATTAAAACCCACAAATAACTGGTTTTTTTTTCACCTGTGACACAGGACAAATTATCAGCCTTTAAGCTGGAAAGAAATGATGATTTGACATTTATTGTGATAATTATCGATATTGACTGATATGAATATATTTATTGTGATAACATTTTGGGTCATATTGCCTGGACATACTCACTGGGGAACTGACAGACAGGCACATGAAGTATAAACATGCATACATACTCAAGTACTGTATTTAAGTGCAAATTTGAGGTACTTGTATGTAATCCTTAAGTATTTGGAGTATTTCCATTTTCTGCAGCTTTATACTTTTCTTTATATACTCCACTACATCTGAGAGGCAAATACTGCATTCTTTTCAGATTATAGTTTTATTGATTGATTGATTGATTGATTGATTGATTGACTGTATATTTGAGTGTCCTGAACCTTTCTGGTGCCTCCCCATATGTGTTTACAAGACACAAATCATAAAATGCAGTTCCATGTATTCCAAATAAATAGATTTCAGAAAATTAAATTTACATCACATAAATACCTTGTTATATTGGATACAGTGTCCTCTGTTTCAGCTACCAGGCGGCTTCTATATGTCTTGTCAAAACTAAAGTCACCACATTAAAAAACCAAGTCAACATATCAGCATTAGACAACCAAAACAAATCAGTCTTCTTTATTTTGATCATTTCAAACAAATAATTCCTCAAGTCACTGTACAAATTTATCAGAACACACATTGCTCTTCGGGAATGCCTTTACATCAGCCTTCATCAATTGCCAGCAGTAAAATACTAGTATAGAGTATTATACATTCTGTGTAAATTAAAGTTATATATGGTTCCCTATAGTAATCATATAAATAAATATGAACGTAATTTCTAAGCTTTGTCTTCATACAGATTTACTTCTTACAGATCTTAAATAACTTCTGTTTGACAGTATATATCACCGTATCATCTACTGTGATATATTTTCAGGATTCATTCCTAATTGATCCTGAAAATAGAAATCAAAATTTATTTGGAAAGGGAAAATATCTCAGAATATGTTGATGTTGAATGTTTGTGATAAACTGAAGGATGAAGCGTTTCCTTTATGGGTTGAGTTTCAAATTCTCCTCCTTCTTTAAACTAAATAAACTCTTTAAAAAAAAAACCTCTTGGATTCACTGGAAAATGCATTGTCACACAGCTGAAGACAGGCCTGTTTTTCTGAAAAGATTTTTTTTTTTGAAGAGAGATGTGGTTTTCACAGGACAGCGACGCTACAGACAGACATATGATGATCTGATAGAATACGATGAATTCCTGTAGATTAAGCAGTCAAAGTCGACCGATAGTGGATTTTTAAATGCCTATATAATGACGAAGGTTTAGAAGAGGAAAAAGCCAACAGATTATAGATTACTCTGCCGAAATCAACCCTTGAGAAAAAAAAAAACGTAACCTCTTATAATATCTGTCGGCTGCTATCAGAGCCAAGTTCTGCCCATACCAGGAGTTTGTAAAGTGTCTATTGGTGCTGATTAATCTCTAATCAACAGTCTATAAAGTCATTCAAATGAGCTCAACCTTCAACATGTACAGCAGTAAAATGTACCATACATATGAATGCAGCAAAAAAATGAATCCAAAACATCAGATATAATAGTAAAACACTGACAGGAACCATTTTCCTGCACAATGACTACTGTGAGTTTTCATACTTTAACTACATTTTGACTACTTTCACTGAAGGAGGAATTGGAATGCGCTACTTATTATTATTATTATTATTATTATTAGTACTTCTACTAAAGTAAACAATCTGAATAACTGTTCCGTGACTTGTTTTCAATCTATGAAGGACTCTGATCGATACTGGCACAAAAGAGTTCTTCAACTCAGACTGAAGGTTGAGGTCATCTTCATGGCTGTCTCTACTGGGGATCAGGTATGGAATGACTAGTTAGTCATTCCATACCTGATCCCACACTGTTAAGCAGCCTGATATAAAACAGAAAGTTACAATAACACACATGATAGTACTTAACTTTCATAGAGTGCTGCAGAAATGAGTCTTTAAACCTGAACATGAGTTTGCATTTTGCACTTCTGGTTCCCTTGTCTTGAAGACAGTGAGTTTTTTGAATAGGCTTTTGATTAGAGAAAACAAGGTCAGTTGTTAAAACATTTTCACATTTTCCTCTATGGTTTAAAGCACACAAGTAAATACTAGAGAAAGATGGAGTAGTGCGTTGTACAAACTATTGGTATTGGCAGAACTTTGCTCCAATAGTGGTTATGGCTAATATCAGGCTTCTCAAGTGGAACTACGTACTTTGAGAGAAAATAAGATCTCAAAAAGTAAAAATCACACCTAAAATTGCTCACTTAATTAGTTAGCCAGGGTTTTTCTTGTATAGAGAATTACAAAGTGACCCCCTCCAGCTCCAACGGTCTTCATGGAAAATACTATTTTTTAAAGGGGTTGCACTCAATGAATTTGTCATTTGATGGAGCTGTAAGCTTTTACCGAATAGAAATATTACTTTACTGGCATCCAAAGGAAGCTTTTAAACTTTCCAGTATAGTGCCAAAGAGTTTACCACACGTTCTCTTCTTTCGTCAACACCTCTAACAATTGTTGCTGTGCCTCATTTTGCCTCAATTTTGCCCCATTTGATAAAGTGTGTTTTTGACCAGAAAACCAGTTACTATACTGTTTTAATGCGATAATTCAATTATATAATTGTACTAATTACTAAAACTTAAAATATGCTGCTTGTGAAACTCTAGAAGCCAGTTGAAGGTGCGGTTCATATGATCAGGATGGTACCACCTCCGCCTCATTTTGAGTTAGTTAGTCCCAGATTTCTTGATTAATTACTTAGAGTTTGATGTTCAGTGATTAGCTTTAGTAGTAATTTATGAATTTCCAAGGTGTACTTGAACACACCATACTCATGCGCCGTCTGTGTCAAACTCTGACAGAGCAGAAACAGGAGGCAGCTCACTAAGGAGAGATGCATTTGTAATACTACTTGGCAGAATAATGGCAGAATGCAGCTGTTTGGTAGGAAATATTTATCAAATGTAACTGGTTTTGACACTATTATACAGTCTCCTCATTAGTGGAAAAAGCTTGCAGCATGTTGTGTTGGCTACTCTAATTATAAGCTGACAAATGATGGATTTATAGTCTTTTGATCTCACAAGTCAAACGCACATATTTGGAATCAGATTACAAATTACTTCAGTTTCACTTGTTTTTAGGATTACTTCAACATAGGAAGAAAAAAGTGCAATTTATCCCATTTTTTCCTTCTGAATTTATTAATATTCTGTGCGTCGCATGGAAGCTTTGGCGGCCAGATTAGGCCCATGGGCCGCCAGTTGATGATCACTGTTGTATGGCTTTGGTTTACAACTGAAAATGTGCCCACTTCAGAACACATATCCTAGTATATTCTTTATCACCATTCAACCAAAATATATTGAAGTATTTTTGTTCATATTGCACAGCTACTCCAAAAGTTGTGTTTTCTTTGAATTATGTTTTTTTAAAGTAGTCAACATGCAGCAGGCCAGTAGGCAGTAGGTGTTTTAGTTTTTACTGGATATTTAAGAGGGGTTAATCAATATTGAAAATAACCCCATTGCCATTTACTTCCAGTACTTTTGGCCTCATTTCTACTCTTGCCCAGTGCTGTAGGTGTTGTGTTGTGCTGATGCATCCAGCTTAGTAATTACACTGTCAGATCCCGGGCCTTTGTTTCAGGCCAGAGGATGCTTGTTGATGCTTGAGAGCCAGATGAGTCCTCTGCTGCATCATTAGCATTGGCTCTGGGGACCCCCCCTCCCCCT
>JAPQRN010001671.1:0-11541 GCA_037367275.1 Coranthus polyacanthus | reverse complement strand
CTCCCACTCCCCCCCCACGCTCCCACTTCAGTACAAAGAGCAGTGTGTACTCCTGCCCACACCCTTCACCTTTTATATAACTCCTTGAACTCTCACTTTAATCCTGCTGATTAAAAATGTGATTCTTCTAGTTTTTGTTTGCAGTTTTTCACTTTGTCATTCTTCTCAGTGGGACCTCATTTTTAAAAACAACAAAAACAGTGTTTGCTTTGACACAGGAATCTGATTTCACCACCCGTCACAGTGTTTTGTTCCCTCTCCAAATGCAAAAGATCATTAAAACACAGATAACCATACTTCTGGAAAATGGATATCTATGTTTCTTACCCATGTATGTTTTGGTCATTGGATTAAAAATAACAAAACAAGTATTATTAGACTTTTGTTTTGAAAAACAAAAAATCAAAATTGAAATATAAGTCAAAAAAGGATGAGCGGAAAAATTTTAAACTGAAAATTTAAGATAAAAAAAAAAACGCCTTTTTCCATATTCTTAGACTCAAAATCCACTAAATAAATGTAGTATGTATTACCCTTATTTTGAAAAAACGACGTAAAGACCAAAACATACACACACAGTTTCTAGTGTCAAAGTGAAACATACATTAGTCTTTGTATATCTGTGTGAGATGCACTGATGAACATGAACACAGTTACTCTGTGATCTAGACGTAGATACGAGTTTTATCTTAGGGACATTTTTCTTTCAGGCACCAAACAACATTGACTTCATATGAGTCACGTTAGAGTGTGTGTCCATGTGTCCATTGGCATACTGTATTGAAGTTCACTCCCTCCTTATTTCTTATGTCACAGCTAAACCTGGACTGAAAAACACAATGAGAAAATCTTTTATGGTCCATGACAGCTGTGGAATTTAAGTCACCAGCAAATGTCTCACTCATGTCACCATCACAACGCGTCTTACGTCTTCGTTCCTGGTCAATTAAAGATCAAGTTTAAGTTTATTTTCATCTAAAGCTCTTCTATAAATGAGGCCCCATGCCACAGCAGTGGAAACATTATTGTGTTGGTATTACTTTGTATTGTGCCTGTGTATTTTTAAATTAAAGTATTGGGGGAAAAAAAACAGTAAAACTGCAGTTTCTTATTGACTTTGATTGGGTCGCTTGATTTTTATCATTTCATTTGGTTGTTTATGAGATTTCTATTTCTAAGAATGTCTTGTGACACCAGAAAGAACAACATTAAAGGGTATTTGGTAACAGGACTTGGTCAAAGAACTTCTATTGATAAGATGTGAAAGATGCATCACCACAAGAGCAGAGCTATGCCTCCACTATGTTCAACTGAAAGGGGCTGAAAAAAAGACTTTCCTTTCTTTGCTTTTATAATCCTGGTTGTTACCGTTCCAAGGCTTTCATAATCTCACATTGTGACAGTTTATTGCATTGAATATCAACTAGATGAAGTACTAAAACTAGCAGCACTGAAAACAAATGTATGCAAATAATGAGCGTGTGACCGGCTTCACAAGTAGGTCTGTGTTTTCAAACTTTATGAAAGCGATTTTTAAAGCGAGGCTTATGATATATCCATCTGCGACGTTCAGTACATAAAATACTCTGGAATTACACCATGTCTTAAAGATCCAGTGCGTAAGATTTAGGGGGATTTAGGATAATAATCTAATGCAGAAATGGAATATAATATTTATAACTGTTTTGTCATTAGTGTATAATCACCTGTTTTTCTTACCTTACAATGAGTCGTTTATATGTACGGAGGGAGCAGGTCGCCTCCACCAAGTCCACCATGTTTCTAGTCCAGAACTGACTTCTTTTTCCTTCTTTTGTTTTGCTTTTGTCTTTTTTGGTGGGCGGCATCCATTGTTAAGCTGCATTACTGTCACCTACTATGTCTAGGTGTCGACCTCAGTTATTATCCCCTTAAAGGTCCAGAAGTGACAAAAATAACCTTTTCCGCGAAGCACCCAGTCTGTTATCATAGACTCTGAGGATTGAGGCTGCGTTCAGGAAGTCCTTCTACCATTTATGTATGTTACACCAGTCCAGTTTGTGACTTTTCCAGCACATAAGTATTGTCTTCTTTACAGACAAAAAAGGCCAAGTATTTATTTGATGTATAATTTCGGGACAGTTGAAGAGTGGTGGGTGACTTGAGATTTTGTTCCCCTTCACACACAGTGTATTATGTGGGATCTTTAAAAGTCCTGCAAATAGCTCCATGGATGCAACCTCAGGCCTTTGAGGAGTCAGGGTGGACTCCGGATGTTCTTTTAGGTTTTCTGCTCTGTGAAGCTTCTGTTGTGGTTTGTATGCAAAAAGCTGCAGCTGCAGGACACCCACAAGAGCGTGGTGAAAACATTCAAACTCCACTCTCCACAGTGTTTGCATGTTGTCTGTGACAGCAGGTCTGATCAGGAAGCAGCAAAAAATTAATATGTAACGTGAAAATCCAGTTTAGAAGAAGTTGGTTGGCTTAATGCCTAGAGTGTCATTTTAACCACAGATATACTTACTGTGAGTGACTCAATAACAGGTTTATTCTGTTTCACTCATGTTGTCATATATCATTGCCTCGTTGTTGATCAGTGGTTTGTTCTTGATGTTACAGCCTGTTGTCTTCTGATAAATGCTTTTAACTTTCAGATCATTTCCTTGAGTAAAAGCTCTGTGCACTGTGGAAATAAAAGTAAACCTTACTTCAGTAAAAGTATGTTCCTTATATGTATACAATATGATTTACTTTATTGTCCCCAAAGGGAAATTTGTCTTGGACTCAAAATAGCTCCAGCTATGCCAAACACAACATACTTTACATATAAAATATTACACACACCCCAAAGTAAAAACATCACAAAATCATTACTCAATCCCTATAGCCTCAAGCAACAGTGTTTAAAAGTTGGTTAGTGGTAGTTTTTAAAACAGTTGATTTTACAGTCGGGGACGCGGGGACGCGACGGGTCGCTCATCATCCTCTGGGTTTACCTGAGAACTGACTGCTGCTACATCGACTGAAGGGCCTGGTATTCATTCATCCCCATCGCCTTCACGGTGGTGTGTACCAGGCAAGCAAGCTTTGTTTTTAGCTGTGCAGTGCGGTTGTCACGCCATGCTGACATCCCATATCTGACTAAGCTCTCTAGTACAACCTGATAAAACAAAAACATGATCCTCCGGTCCGCACCATACAGTCTGGACTGATGTGTGTATCACGTATGACCACAGGACTATGATCCCCCACTGATCTGGGGTCCAGAACCATCTCCTTAATTTGAACAACACCTGTGTTGATCCTTGATCTGGATTCTGAAAGGGTGTTGTTGACTCTGAAGTGCTGACTTTGATTGGTTACCAAGGAAAAATAGCACTTTATTTAAAAAAGGACTGACACGCATGTGCTTCAGTTTTGAAATGAGCAGATGAGGCTGAAGCGTATTAAAAGCTGAACCCAAGTCAACAAATACAATCCGTGCATAAGCTTTAACTTATGAGTAAATTACTATTATGATATTTTTGGATTCTTATTACTACATTTTATTGACTTCATGTACTGTTGGTAGTTTAATCGACAACAAAGCACAATATTCTATAAGATCATCATGTGTTTGTACTGTGTCCTGTGAGAACCACGTAGCTTCGTGATGGTTTTCCAGTGAATCCAAGAGGGTTGTTAAAGAGTTTAACAAGAAGGAGGAGGAGGAGAACTTTAAACTCATTAAGGAACACTTCATCCACTTCATCCACACTTTGAGAGACGTGGTTTTCACTGGACAGGAAGGGGATAGAAAAACTGCACCTGAAAAGGAACTAAAGCTGTCACACAAAGGCAGTAAAAAGTTAAATATTTGCCTCTGAGATGTCGTGGAGTAGAGGTATAAAGCTGCAGCTTTTTGAAGTCAGACTGCTGTGGTTTGTGGCATGAATTAGAAAATACTCATTACATATTGACTTATTTTATCACCATACAGGGTTTGTTTTGTTTGACATCCTAATTTGTCTCACTGGTTTGTCTTGTTGTTTTTTTTTTCTTTTTAATGTGAAGTCATTTCCCGGTGAGCCATGACTTTGCACTTCTGCATACCTGCACACATTCCCATCAGTCGACCTGTCAGCTTCATCATTAAGTGACTTCCTTGTAGATGTCGAGGTGCTTTTAGGCTCTAACCAGCACGTCCAGTTCGTCTCCAGTTGATCTGCCTCCTACATTTCAGATAGTCCTGTTTAACTCTGCACTATTAGATCACAGTTAAGCACAAATACTCCATTACTGTACTAGAGTTTTCAGGTGTCTGTACTTGACTTGAGTACTTTTCTGACGACTTTTTCCTTTTACTCCTCACATTTTAACACAAATATCTGTATTTTCTACTCCTTACGTTTTCAAAACAGGCACATTACTTTAGTTTTAATACATCTGTGGGGAATTATCCATTATTTTTATTTTGTATCACTGCGAGCCTTCACAACATCACGCCTGATTTCCACTTAAATGGGTGGAACAATAACACATAGAAAAGGCGACAAATGCAACAAGATGAAAGTGACGTAAAAGGAACGTTAAGATGAAAACGACACAAGACGATGAAAATGATTTAAAAGACGCGACAAGATGTGAAAAATTCAACAAGATGAAAATGACGTGAAAGACAAAACAGTGTAAATGAAAATGACACAAGACAAATATGACGTATAAGACGTTAAAGATGTAAAAGACATGCAAGACATAATAAGATGAAACAGACAGTAAAGGGAGTGTCTTCACATTAATATGACGTGAGGTTCAGTTCACTTTGCTCATAAACTGCCAGTAGAAATGTCCTTCAAAGACCTACTTCTTACTTTTATACTTGGAGTACATTTCCAAGCCTGTACATTCTCACAGGTTCTGAAACGTAAAGAAGTTGAGTCAATACTTCTAATTTCACAGTCTTTTTACAGTATCTGTACTTCTACTGGAGGACAGTGTGGACTTTCCTTACTCAAACACAGCTCAGTGTGAATGGTTTACCTTTTACATAATTAGGTGACTTTGGGTGAATAATGTCATCACACATCAACTTTCAAAGGTTTTATTACTTATATATATATATATATTTATTACTTATATATTACATATCAAGCAGGAGGAAACCCTGAGAAGATGCACACAGTTAAGGAAAGGCAGGTTCATAGAGAGAAGAAATGTCTTGTTTGAACTTTCAACCAACTATGTGTTTATGAAACCGGAAGGGCTGGGGTGAGGGGTGTCTGTCCTGGCGACGTGCACTTGGACATTCATGTGAAGAATGAAACAGAAATATTTTGTGGAGAGCTGAGAGGCGTTCTAAGAATCCACACAGGTAACTAATCACTGCTGTCCAAAAGACAGACCTGACAGCTGTGAATGTTTTTTTTTTACGCAAAAAAAAGAGAATATAATAAGAACAGATCTCACGACGATAAGAGTTAAGCCTCAAAGCCACTCCTTAATGTAAAAAAATATAATTCTACATGTTAAATAGCTTTCTGTGCACACTTTCACAGCTCAAATCATACAAATACCTCACAAAAGCAGATGACACCTTAAACGTTTGTAATGTTTAAATGTCAGGTTACAGCTTTGCCTCACTTTGCTCTTCAGTTTCACATCTATGACAATTTGAAATGTTCATTAAAAATACAACTTTTAACGTGATTACGGCAGGTTAGGGTAATAAGGCTCATCAATAAAGTGACACTAGAACCACTAATTCTACAAATATGAGAATGAAACCATCATCATGCCTTAGTGTATAGTCAAACCATTAATATAATACCATAGTATCATAGTGTCTCACATCTTATATTCATTTTACTCTCAAATAGCTTGAAAATGTGGCAGCTATTGGTTGAAAATCTTGGCTGGGCCTGAAAACACAGGCAGAAAACAATGAAACACTGTTTAAGCTTCTTCACTCTCAGCTTCTTCGAACAGGAACAGAATCTGGCAAAGGGTCAGTTTCTTCACAAAACAGTTCATTTGAAGGCCAGTGATTTAAAACAGTCAGGGAACTGCTGGTTAATAAAATATGCGAGGATTATAAAAACTGTCAGGTTAACAAAGTGAACATTTGACCTTTTTTATTGATGGATTTTACCGGTGCCACTCGTTCCTAAACAATCAAATGTGGAAGATGTACGGTTCACTGAAAACACTCATCAGTCTTTCCTCTTGGTCTCTGTCACTGTTGATGAATGGAAGCCAAAGAGTGAATCAGTTTCATGTAGTATAACCTGACGTCACCTCCAGAGAGAACTTTCTTCATAACTTTGTGACGTATCACGGAAAACAAAGAAAAACTGTTTCCTTAAAAGATCTGTGTCAAATGTCTTTTTCCATCTCACTTTAAAAGACTGCAAACAAAACGGAAATTAAGTCTTTGACTTTCAAAGTTTCAGGCTTTTTACTTCAATAATGTTCTTTAACAGACAGTATTTCAAACTGAGTTGTAGAGTCAGCGATGAAAACAACTTTAAAAACAATTCTTATTAACATTGTAATGGGAACTGTTGCTTGAATATTAGAGAAGTAAGTGTTTGATGATGATTTTTTTACAGAAGTGGCAAAAGTCACCACATTCTTTATTCAAATAAAAGTCAAGTAAAAGTAGAAGTACTGATTCAACTTCTTTGCTGCAGTAAAAATGAAAAAGTACAGAGTCTGAAATGTACTGAAAATCGGTTTTCAGTGTCAACATTATTATTAGATAACTTTTCTTCATGATCTGTTTTGTCTTTATCTTCTACGTTCTTTTGTCTTGTTACGTTTGTCGTGTGTGATATTTTAATGTGTAATTGCTATACTTTACAGCTTTAAGAGATGGGATTTAAAGGTGCATCACACATTCTTTGTCTCCTTTATATATTTTCAGTGTATAAAAAAAAACATTTCAGTTTTGTTTGATTCAGCATCCTGGCTCATAATGTCCTGTACCGTTTTAAATGCCTTTTATTTTATTTCCCAGTCATGTGAAGCATTTTATTTATCCTGTAAAAACCCTGTTTGAGTGCATTCTGACAAAAATAATAAGAATAATGAAAGTAGAGTAAAAAGTCTGCCTGACAGAATCTGTCAAACCAATAATCAGCAGCAACCTTCACGTTGGATTCTGAGCTTAAACCAGTGGCTGAGTGGAAACAATGCAAACACATCCATAGGAACTGGTCAAACATACCTGTAAAGCGTGAAAATGTGGTGTTGAAAACGTCTGCCGGGGGGGTCAGGTTGCAGACGTCAAGTGACAGATATAACTACAGCAGAACCCGACAGAAAAACAGGAATGCAGCCAGGTGAGGTCTGTCCACGAGAGCTGTTTTCTGAAGGGGGGCGGTGTGTGGGTTTATGCTTTTACGTAAGGAATATTTGTAAAGTAAATGGAAACAGGATGAGAGAATGCTGTCGTGTCTGTCATATACATACTGTTTGTCCGAGCCATGTCAGTATATTTTGTTTTAATACACCTTAACATATACAATATTATCAAAAAGTTTGAGGCCACTTTAAAAACCATCTCATATGTAATGACTGAACATGTCGTTCCAAACCTCGGGAATGCTGTTGCTGCTGTTTAAGTCCCATCATTTCTGGTTCTTGTTTTTAAGAAGAGTTTGGAACCTGGCGACCATTCCCATTCACCGTTGTTGCCATTCAGTCACAGAATCCTGGGGATGCGTCCTGGCCTCCAGTCTGCATTCATGTTCATCCTAAAGGTGTTGGATGGGGCTGAGGTCAGGGAACTGTGCAGACACTTCAGGTTGACCATGTCTTTATTGACTGGACTTCATGCACAGAGGCACTGTCATGTTGAAACAGGATCTGTCTCAGGATCTTTTCTTTTAGAAAATTTCAGCAGAAATGTTGAAACGATGATCAAGGACATTCACATCAATTCAACAATTCAGTGTAGCTGCTGCACATTTGGGTTGAATCACCAAATAAATCTGCATATGAAGCATTTTAAAAAACGTTCAGTAAGAAGCGTGTTTTTGTTAGTAATGAATATTCGTATTGTTCTGATAATTGTACTCACAACATTGAATCTAATATGAAAGGCTGGTGTACTTTCTGTTTTACTGACGAGAGAAAATGAGCACTATGCGCTTATTTTTTTCTCATCTAATTTATAATTCAATATGTTTTCAGTAACAAAAAAGAGCTTTGATTCATCAAACATATCTCTGTTCCAAATGACTGGTTTATCTATTCAAGATAAAATAAGTCGTTACGGGAAATAGCAGTGAAAATGGTCAGAAATTATAATTTATGCACAAATTCTCGTCATGAATTAGAGATAAGTTGCAAATTGGGTCGTGATGGTTTTTCATTTTAAAGTGGGTCCCCAGAAAAGATGTTTGGGAAACTCTGGTTTAAAGGTCTGAAATGAAAGTTCATCTCAAACGTTTTAGTCTCACACTACAGGACAGCTACTCCTTAAAACAGCCAGATTATCAGATGTGTTAATGCAAGCTGTAAATCTTAAAAGCAGACTGCAGCTGAAGGAAACAAAAATGGAAACACATGCCTAAGCAGAGACCCTAAGCTCAGAGTCGCTGGTCTGGGTGAGTGCGGTGATGTGTGGGCGTGTCTTCAGACAGGTAACACAGTGTCACATGGGGAGAGAGGTGTGTTTGTGTTGGAGGAAGAGTTAAGGAGGAGCTGAAGGTTATTTATGTGTGAGCAGATCTGATAGAATGGATTTGCAGCCATGGCGTTCTACAGAGTGATGTGTGTGCTGACTCTGCTGACTCTGCTGACGCCAGGTAAGGACCCACACTGGACTCACCTGAACCAATCACACGAGCCGGTTTGTGTAGTGACACGACACGTGAAGGAGAAAGTACTGCAATATTTTTAATTAGTGTCACAGAACACTTTCGAGATGTTTGGACGATATAAACAGAAGCTAAAGTTAAAAAGTAGAAAGTCTCCTGAAACTTGAAATACACGACTGGAAGGAAGGTTCTTCTCTTTGGCTTTTTAAGTCTGAGTTTTGTTCTTCGGGAAGTCAGAAATCTGAATTATTTCATTCATTTTATGTATTGCTTTATTTGACAGGGACAGCGCTCATTTCATAAACAGAAACATAAAGAAGTGTAAATGAGTCAGAGTTAGAAAACAGGGCTCATTTCCATCTGTTAAAAACAAGTTCAGCTCAGTTCAGCCTCATTTACAGGAATAACAGTTGATGATAATAGCAGATAATCATCTTCCCACTTTGAGACTGTTTAGATGCAGATAAGTGAAACGTGTCAATCACAAACTAAATTCTTTTAATGGATACATGGGAGGCATATAATTAGAACTGACACAGCCATTATGGTTTTTATGAGATTTATTGAATCATTGTTTCACTTAATGAGAAGCCTTTTTGTCTTCTGATCTACATGTTTATTGCTCTGTTGTTAATTATTCGTCAAAACAGAATTATTGACGGAAAAAGTAGTAGTTTTCTGATAAGGTGTGCATCAAAGCTGGATCATGTGTGTGACCTGTGGTTTCTAAGAAACTGAGGGGGAGGTTGATATACGACACACCTCGTCGCGGCCCTGATTGCAAAAGACTTGCAAAACTCAATGTTTACTGAAACATTAGTGATGAAACAGCAGAACGAGGCGCCCCTTCTGATGCTGTTTGGACAAAAACGACAACTCTCTGACAAACTAATCAAGTCAAATTAATTTTATTCAGATAACACAATATCACACAATGTTACACAAATTATACAATATACGACACCCTCTGTTGTAATCAGTTATTAATGGAAGAGCCCAGAATTAAGATCTGTGGAAGTAATTGCTGAAGTAATTGCTCCAAAGAGCCAGAAGTGACCATATTTGGACAAAAGGGCGGAGCTGCAGTAGTGCGAGGGGTCATGGGTGACCTAATGCTCAACGCTGGCTTACTGACATGGTAAATCGGTGAACTTCATCAAGCAGTTGCGTAACAAAGTAATTTTATGGTTTCTTTAGTGTAACTTATTAACCAGCCAAGGCGTCTGTCAGGAAAAAAACACATTTCCATGTCCGATTCGGCAGGGGAGCAGCTGTCAATCACAGCTGTCAATTGAAGCCCGACGTTCATCTCTTCTATTTGCCCTAAAATCTTTTCAATGGAGCAATAATTTAAAGATGGACGAGACCACTTTTTAAACCATATACGTCTGCTTTCAAGGACCTGCTAACATTCCCCTAACTTGCTTCTGTTGTTGTTTTAGGGATATTTCCATGTTTTTTGCTTCATCCATTGCTTTGCCTGTTCGTCTTGTCATGAGACATTTGTCTACAATCCGCCTGTTGCTTGTGTGCTACCGCGTAACTTTCATATGATGCTTGTTGTTGCTTCGAATACTTGTGTGTATGTGTGTAGTGTTGAGAATCTTTGGATGTGTGCTGCTGCTTTTTAAACTTTTGAGATTTTTTCTTTAGCCCTTACTCCCTTCCATCAAGAGGCTGTAAATAAGAATTTGTTCTTACTGAAATAAATAAATGTAAAGATAAAGTAGTATTGTAGATATGAATGACGTTGTTGTTGTCTAAATCAAAAAATTAAGAAAAAAACTGCGCAAAATCCTTATTGGAGCAGCACTGGGTTGAGTTTTTAACAACTAAACTGTACTTTTTGTTCAATGGAAACAAATTAGCAGCGAAATATACTGTAATAAACTTTGAAGACCTGGGCAGAGTAGACAGATACAGTTCATAACAATTTACTGACGACTAACCTGTCATTTAATTGTCAAAGTATAATGAAAACTTTGAAGTGTGTATTTGTTGTTGCTACTTTGTTGAACTGCTCCCAAGACATCAATTATTGTGCAAAATGTAAGTCATGTACACGTCACATATAATCAGCATGATGTATATAATTGCTGGTTGTATAGAAATGTTAAATGAGTAGTTTAAACTAATGCAACGAAATCAATGTAAACAACTAAACACTCCAGTAAGTGAGAAATGTTTCCACGTATACATACTATGAAGGTGACAAAAAAGGAATATATACAGATAAATAACAGTGGAATATAATTCATTATGAAGTAAGTGTTGCTCGTCTGTCGGTGAACATCACTGTTTGTTTTTCCCAACACAAGGGGATTTCCAAAAAAACATTCAAATGTCACGCAGTACCAGAAACCATTTTCTGCCTTGAAAAAAGACCACAAGCTGTTGTTTGGTTTGATGCAGGAAGAAGCTGTGAAAGTCACCTGACTGCCTGTGAAGAGGCCGTCGGACTGGTTTGTTTGGAAAGCTGACAGCAGATCCATTAAGACAACATGACAGTGTGTGAGCTGACTGATAAGAGATGACTGTGTCAACACCCACACACAGCAGGATCAGGGCCCGACAAAGCCCAGCTGCTCATTAATGACATAACACCATCCTTAAAGGCAGCACGTATCTGAATATTTCACAAAGTCAAGATTTCATAACAGCGTTGCTTGGCTCTGCTGCTTTAACAGTTTTTAAGCAGAATTAGCAGATTCTTTAAAACCCTTTTTTGTGCATAATCTGTCGTTCAAACTCAAAACAACCT
>JAPQRN010001670.1:0-11542 GCA_037367275.1 Coranthus polyacanthus | reverse complement strand
ATTGTAACAGAGAAGTACTAACCCTCCGTTACAATATAATTTCTGCATTTCTCTCTGACTGTACCAGCAACTATGCACCAAAGAACTCTGCTGAGAATATTCTGCTCTCTTTAAAAAATTCTAATGCCTGAATTTTGTAATGATATTGACACACAATTATGATAAAATAGTTTATATTTGAAAAAGATTTTCTTGAGGGAGGACCCCTACCAAGAACTGTTCAGAGACATAAGAGAAAAACCCTGACATGATCTAAAATTCCAGAGACAGAGGAATGACATTTCACAGGTGTGAATTGATTTCGGAATATTTTGCATTTTGCTGTGTATGTGATGAACATCATGACAATAACTTATCCTTATTTTAAGGCAACGTAGTCATAAAGTTACTGTCCACTTAGGTTTGGGTTAAGCCCTAAGTGTTTACAACATTGTGAGATCACTGAGCCAGATGGCAAACAGATGAGTCTTTTGCCAGCACGCAGGGTATGCATACCACTCGGATGCATCTTTCCTAGTTTGTATATACAGTATGTTTTTTTCCACCATACCCAAAGATGACTACAAATACTGAAAGCAAAGTGTGGACACAGCACAGGTCAGCTTTAATTGCTTTAATTCTTGAGTGTGCCTTCACATAGGCTGTATAGTATGTACAGACACACACACACCCCCGCATCATTTTATCTCTTTATGTCGTTACACATACACACCCCTCTATGCATTATTCATGCTTCTTTTTCCGGTCTATAAATATCCAACGTGGCAGTAATGGAGGAGTTTCACAGTACATTTTGTGTGTACATGAATATAAAGTAATGTGACTGAAGGGGACCCAACATACATTCTCAATATTGGAAGAAAATGTCCACAATTTCTGGCAGCATAAAGCATTAACTCCCAGCATGGCCCTGAAATACCACAGCACCAGCCCCGCATTCTCACAGTTCCAGATGACCACATACCTCAGAGCTTAAACAATACAACACAAGAACTTTGTGTACTACTCTTAATTTTACTGTCAGTAGCTTATTTTTCTGTCAACATATTGCACCTAATTGATTTTTAATTTCTTTGGACATGTGAGTGTAAATGAATAATTTAGTCTTTAGATGGTGGATATGTGGAAAAAGCACACAGATTTACACCAAGTTTATTTGCATTCAAGGTCCTGTGAACATAATGCAACATATAAGTGACAGATAACACTAAAAATGATCAAAGGAAATTAAAAAATGAAAAACTAAAAGGCACTGCTGACTTTTGTTTTGCACTGAAGGTTTCATGATAAATCAATTTTGAGACCTCAGAGTGAACACTGAACAATCACACACATTGGATATTAGCTGTGCTGCAGAAAACGTAAATGCCCCAGCTGTATCACAATGAGGATAGCTTGTTAAGAACCTAGTCTATCTCACATGAAGAAGTCTGGTGGAATAAGCCTGCCACTGGGTGATTATTATGATTCATACTAGGTACAAGAGGTCCTACATTCAAATCCTGGATGAGCCCAAAGCGCACAAACCAATGAATGTACATTTTTTTCCTCTTTTCTGCAGTACAAGAAATGGGCAGTATCTGCCTTCAGTTTGAAATGTCTTTTGAGAAAGGCTTTTTTGTGGCTCATTGGTCTAGGGGTATGAGAGAGCTTAGGTTCAAATCCCAGACAAGCCCAGAATTTATACTTAGTAGCATTATGTGAAATTTAGTAGCATTACGTGAAACAAAGCAAGATACAGAGTTCTCCTCAAGAACATTCACATTTAGTTTTGATATTACCCCAGTGCATAACCTTGAACTCTCAGTGATGTAGTCTGTCTAAATTTAAAATTACATTAATTTTCAGTATGCCAGTTAGAGTTTAACACTAGGGTAACTTGACAGAACTCTTCTTTTTCAACCCTAGACATTTGAAATGCTTGTAAAGGTAAGGAAAGAAAAGTCCTGGTGCCACACACCTGTTTTATACAGGTCTGGTTGCAGGCTCGTCTACTGGCTAATCGTTGATCTGTGCCGCAGTTTGGACCAGGCAGAAGTCGGGGAGTGGGTTCGAGGCTGGGCCTGCTGTGGCGCTGCGCCGGTGGGGTCCATTTGGAGGCTGGTTCGCTGCCACGGCTCTCTGGAGGGCGCTCCTGTTTTGGCTCAATAGTCCATATGGTTTTATCGTCTGTTTTATTGTCTGTCTAGTTTTAATATTATCTGGTTCTGCTGTCGTTGCAGCTGCTTTAAAATCATTTGCCCTGCTTTTGTTTATTGATGATTAAATATAATTTAGTTATTTTGAATATTGATCGAAATGAATTTGATTTATTTTATATTGCCCTTTGCTTGCTTTTGTTATATTGTATTTGAAAAGTTACTATTTGTTTGGTGTGTGTGTGTTGCACGACAACTTGTGCGGTCATTTTATTCTTCCTCTCTCCCTGTGGACAGGTGCTGTTGCTGGTTTCAGTCCACCGAGGTAACCGACACTGCCATTTCCCCCCTCTTTAGCCCCGTATCTAACATTTGGTGTTCTAGACAGCATACATGGAACCTGTTTTAGCATAATTGTTAATAAAGAATTTCCTTATAAAAACGGGTGATTACTTCCTGGAGTGAAACTTCCCAGGTAGCGTTGTTGGGCAACAAAATGTATCTTTATCACCGCCACTTTTCCACACTACCAATCCTTATGCAATGCAGACAAAGTCTAGTTTTAACAAGGGGATATCAAGAAAGGGAAAAAAATGCATTTGAAAGAGGGATTTGCAGAGTCTTCATAAAGATGTTCAAGTTATCTTTGTCAATATTCACAATCTTTGCAGTTATGGCTTCTGCACTTATCATACATAAACACATCAAGGTTTGAAAGATCTTTCACTGTGCATGGACAAAGAACAGATCAGGGTCTTCCATATACAAGACTGCAGAGTTCATACTGATGGATGATGTAAGGGCATAGTCCTAGGCTGCTGGGGGACAGTGATGCACCAAACACCTCTCCTCCTCTCTGTCTTGCTCTCTTTCTCCATGTATTGAAAAATGTCACCATTATACAGTACAGCACTAACTTTGAGTCTCACTCACTCACTCACTCACTCACTCACTCACTCATAGTTTAATGTTTTTTTCCTCTCTGTCCTCTCTCTCACTGCTCCTTTCTGCAGGTATCTCTGGCTCCAGAGCTGTATGTTCCTAATGTGTGGTTCTGGCCTCCAATCTGCCCAGTGTTTGATTGTGTTGTCCAGTGTCCTTAGGTTGAGAGTAAGGACCAATACTTGTTGTTAGCAATTTTATTAAATTATTAGTCACTACTCATCAGAACAGAAGATCTAATTCTGAGGGTTTTTGCCATAAATTTCTGAATAAAGAAAATGTGAGTTTTTTACTGCTTAAATCTTCAATATTAATTACAAAAACTTATATTCAATTTCAGATCACATTGTGTGTATGTGTTTATAAGATATATATGTAATTATATAGTGTGTGTGTGTGCGTGTGTGTGTGTGTGTGTGTGTGTGTGTGTGTGTGTGTGTGTGTGTGTGCGCGTGTGTGCGCGTGTGTGCGCTCTTATATACCTTTTCTATGGTATCCTTCATTTAAGTCAATGTAATGTCCTCTAAAAACATAGAAACACAAGGTGTGTGTGCACGGTCTCTCACAGGGCAGCCAGATGTTAATATGAAGCATTTTGAAACGATAAGTCTTCTTTAATCAGAGTCATCATTCATCAGTGTGAGATACAATTCATCAGCTAGCAGGGGCTCCAATGTGGTCACAACACCAACTTTACACACAGTTAGCTTACATGTAATCACTTGCAGTGTTAGTGAGGGGAAAACTAATTTTTCACCCTATTCCCTGAACATCATACTATGGTACTCAGCATTGGCTGGCATACTATCTGATGAAGATTTAAAATTTGCTGAATTCATTTAAAAACTAAAACATATTGTAGGTTGGCAAACATGGAGCTTTAATGATTAGCATTTAATCTAGTGATCTGATATTTGAAGATAAACATTTTCAGGAAAAAGACAATTGGTCTAGACCTGTGTTTCCCAAATTTAGGGTTGGAACCCAAAATGGGTTGCAGAGCTGTTATTGGGTTATACTATATATACTGTACTGATACTGTATATCAATACATTTTTAAAAAAAATTAAAACAAAAGAGGTCTCTGGAAGAGGTTATAACTGAAGAGAGGCATCCAATGTAAAAGATGCAAAAAGTAAAAAAAATGACAAAAAAGAGACTTTCAGAGACAGTGTTTAGACACTGGAAGAATCTGGTGTGGGTCCCAAGGCGACACCAAATTTGTCTTTTGGGTCTCAAGCTGAAGAAGTTTGGGAACCACTGAATGAATCACATGAATCAAAAAAAATATATGTGCCCAAGCTTAAAGTAGGTTAAAAAATGTGGGAGTAAAAATGTTGAACTACAACATCTCACTCCTTCAACAGTTTGTGATGTTTTTTGCAGAATTGTTTTCATCTTGTGGTTGTCTCTTTTAATCTCTTTACCCTTCTAAGTGGCTAATTAAAAACAGAAAATACTAAACAGACAACAGAACAGTTTATTCTGTAAGTATTTTCTAATGGAAACTGTCAAGGCTTTTGGTAAAACTAACTGAAACACAAGGCAACACTTTTTTCTGTGTTACATAGCAAAGTTACACATTACTGTGTGTGGGGGGATTTGATTGGAAGACACTATATAAGGTTCAAAGTGTTGACTGTACTGTACTCTACTGTTTGTGCTGTAGGACTTTTCTGCATTGCACAAAGGAAATATTCAACATTACACTTTTACAGTAGAAAACACCCCTTGGGCAGAGATGTACATGTAAATTACAGTACAGTGTCTTTACTCATCCTGACATGATGATGATGATGATGATTCTTCTTCTCCTCCTCCTCCTCCTCCTCCTCCTCCTCCTCCTCCTCCTCCTCCTCCTCCTCCTCCTTCTATTGTAACATTGTGTTCTGCTCTGTGAAGGCCTATATTTGCTGCTAATTGAAGGTTGATGGGATTCACCTCTGGGCTACTGTAGAGAACTGGGTGATCATTGGAATCATTGATCTAATTGTTAACACATTTGGCTTGAGAGATTATGATAAGTATTTCAACACTTTTGCATATAATGACTCCAACAATTAACTAATGCCTAAATGTTTTGGGGGGAAGGTTCAACAGAGAACCTATATAATGTATTTTGACCAACATGACAGTACTAATTGATTATGTAAAAAATAGCAGAGAATTGTACACAAGCATTTGCATGGATGTGTGAAACCATTCACTATTTGTCAGAGTAATGAGAAACTGCTTTTATGATGTGCACAGGTGACTAGATGATGTGGAGGTTGAACTTAGAGTTCTGAGAATTTCAATTCATATTTGAGAAATGCACCAAAGCAACCAAAAAAAACTAAAATGTGTCAAAATTGCAGGGGGTTATAGTTATGGATCATCTGATTTTATAGCCATGAGCCATAAGAGAAATCCTGTCTTTAAGTAATTAGTCATCAGAACCTTTGGTAAAAGTATGAATATTACTCTTAAAAAATACACTGTTAGGGGAAAATGTATGCCTGTACTAAAATATTTTCATTCGTCTGGTATGAAATCTAATGATTATTAAATTCTAAAATAATGCAAATGATTGTATAGGCATATATAAGCATTTTTCTTCTAATCTTATCCAGTTCAGTCACTACTTAACACATAGACGTACACGTCATACACGTTACTTTTTGTACTGTTTACAGTTATAGTATTATGTGCTGACTGAATAAAAAATACATTCACAAAAGTTTACCTTCTGAATGGAAGCAGCTTTGTCTGTCTTGATCTGGAACTCTTCAATTTTAAGGAGAAGGGTGTTTTTCTCCTTTTTCTTAGCTTTTAGCTGAAGTTTCAGCGGAGGCATCCAATGTAAAAGATGCAACAAGTATAAGCATTGCATAAAAAAGAGACTTTTGGAGATAGTGTTTTGACAGTGCAAGAGTCAGTAAAAATAGAAATCTATGGAAATTCATAACAAAGCTTTATAGGTGTGGGTCCCAAGGACACACCAGAGTTCTCTTTTGGGTCTTGAACTGAAAAAAGAACCACTGATCTAGACATTAATTTTTGTGGTAACCAGATCCAAGGCAGATATTGTTGCACAGCACCCTATTTCTTGCATCTCTTAGCACAAAAATTGGAAAAAAAACTTGATGAATTAAAGCTTTATATGTTGCAAAATTCAAGACCTTGGCAAAGATCACTCCAAGTTTTTTTTTATTTATGGTAATTGCAAAAGCCTTAACTTTTCAAATGGCCAACACGAATGATGACTTTGTTAATTGTTTAAGACAGCACAAACTGTTTTTATTCAAAAGGCTAGACTGCATTTTTATTACGTCCCTATGTGCAAAGTGCACCTTTTCAAACTGTCTTTAAGTTCATCTGTAGAGGAAAGGCACATGATGTGGTGAAACACTGGAGAGTCCTGCACAGGAAGACAGAGCACTGAGTGTTTAAGAAGCCATGGACCTCTTCTAGGTATTCACCAGAACATCTTTTAACTCCCCTCATAATTCACCAGCTAATGGACAGCACTATGAAAGTAGCCTCATCAGCAAAGCCTCTGGATCAATTACCAGAGAAGAAGAGAAGGGGACATCAGTGAGAGAGACAGAGAGTGGTATAACAGAGGGAAAGCACTGAAAGAATTAAAGGGATTACGATACTGTGATGAAATATGACCCGATGATGAAGCCACGAGGTGTTATGTTTGTGACTGAGAAGAGACGTTAACAGATAAAGAGTGATAAAGAAACCATGTGTTATAAAAAAGACATGGGAAGATAATATGTATAATTGAGTAGCCTGAGTACTGCTATGTTACAATCACTAAGGAAAAGACAGAGGAATATGTATGGTTATGTATTATTACATCATGATGCTGTGGTTCTGAGGGCTGTGGTTCTGGTCCTGAACTACAGTGGAGCCAGGGGGGGCTTGGGTCCTCTTAGTAAGACACCAATAGAAACATGATTTGCAAAATTTTGGGGTTCATCTAAAATAAAAGATAAAGTTAAAGAAAAACGGCAAGCCCTCGGGGGAAATTCAAATTGACAGTTCAATACAGCTCAATTACACAATAAAATGAAAAGTAGTGAATGGTGTCACAACCCGGCTCAAAAGGACAAACAGGAGAGGACCACATGACCATTTAACTTAATATTTATTTTAACTCAATAAACTAGGTAAAGGAACAATATAAAGTGTATGAATCAGTAGAATCAGTGGTGTGGTGTGTGTATGGATGAGTGGCAGATGTAATATGAAACAACCTGAAACCTGAAAAGCACCTGCTATGCAGCCACTTCCAGCATCCCACAGACATGATCCCGAGCATATAGCTCTACTCACTTTCACCGCCACACTAGTAGACACCTTTGCAACAAGCTCCCTATGAGAACTTACTAAAACCAAAACTACCAAACATGAGCTAGCACTCAAACCACCATGGCCAAGACAAAAATGCGCAAAATAAAAGGACTAGAACAATGCTCCCTCTACCTACCTCTAACTACCATGTGCGATGCTCTCCAAATCAAACAAAACCAACCAACTCAACAATATCCAAAAACTACTCAAAACCTAATGGACGAGCCCCCATTTTGTCATGACCAAGCTCAACGGAAGGACAAATAGGAGAGGACCACACATGACCATTTAACTTAATATTTATTTTAACTCAATGGATGAGTGGCAGATGTCATATGAAACAACCAAAAATATAACGAAGCAAGTCAACTCAAACCAGATGATCAGGGAGAGAGAGAGACTGATTCCAACAGCTTATATTGTTGAGGAACAGCCAGCTCAGGTGTGAGCCATCAGGTGATGACTTCCTGTTTGTCATCTAAAGCCACACCCACACAAGACAGGACAAACAAGAAGTGTTTGAGGCTGTCACAATGGTAATAAATGTATATCATATATGTCATATTAAATTATACACTGCCTGGCCAAAAAACATCCCCACCTAGATTTAACAAAGCAAATAGGAGCAAAAAAGCAAAAAAGAAGAGCCTTCCATTAGACTGCAGTGATTCATATCTCAACTGGCAAGTTATGTAACCCTAACTGAAGCAATGAGTAGCTTCTCATTTCTTAAACAACCATCAGTTTTCTAGGGCACTGATTCTCAACTTTTGGGTCGCGAACCTGTTTTCAGTCGGTCGCAGGCCTTTGCCGGGGTAATAAAAAATGTTTAAAAAATTATAATAATCTGTGCTTTTATTTTGAAGAGGATTTTTTATGCAGCGGAGTGCTGTTTATTCACACTCCTTAACAGTAGGTGGCGATAATGCCCTGTAATGCTAATTGACACCCTCCATTTCACAGCATAGAAGGAGACTTGCAAAGTTTGTTTTTAAAAGTTAATTGAGCATGGTGAAACATAAATATGACACCGAATATATTAAATATGGATTCTCCTACATTGAGGAAAACAAAGGACAAAAACCTCAGTGTGTTTTGTGCAATGAGGTGTTGGCACAAGAAAGCATGAAGCCTTCAAAACTGAGGTGGCATCTGGAAACAAAACATACCTCTCTCAAAGATAAACCTGTTACTTTCAAAGATGACTTCAGGACCTGAGGACATCACAAAAGTGTCTTACTTCTTCGTGCTCCAAGCAAGACCAGGCACTCTGTGCGTCTTACAAGGTGGCACATCATATTGCTAAGTTAAAGAAGCCCCACACCATTGCAGAGGAGCTTATCTTACCTGCAGCTATGGACATGGTCAGAGAGGTGTTGGATCAATCCGCAGCGGACAAACTGAAAACTATACCTCTCTCAAATTACACTATAAGCAGGCGAATTGAAGACATGTCGGATGACATCAAACAACAGACCACAGCTCGCATTAAATTAACTCAATGCAAAACTCATTTTGCATTACAAATGGACGAATCTACAGACATAACAAACGAAGCTGTTTTACTCATTTATGTGAGACATGTGTGGGACGGGGACCTACAGGAACAATTTCTCTGCACAAGAGAGCTCATTACTACTACAATTGCAGAGGACATTTTCAGAAATTCACGGAGGTAAGCCTCTCCAATTTCTGGTGCAGCACTGTGATGAACGTGTATTCCTTCCCTTGCCACTCGAGCAGTAAAAATCCTCCTACCATTCAGCATTACCTATCTCTGTGAGTGTGGCTTCTCAGCTCTCACATTGAACATGACCTCAGAGTTGCTTTGTCGACTATAACTCCAGACTTTGAGACTCCTGTGAGGACCAAAAAACATCCCCCATTCTCCCATTAACTCCTCCAAACTCAGGTCTATGATGTCAGTAAGGTTGAAGTTAGTGCTGCTTAATTTTCTTCAAGGCACAATGTTTTTCAGTATTTACCAACCGATAAGGTAATCAGAAGAAAAGTTAATTTTGTATACTTGAATCTTTTTGGATTGCACTTGTTGTTTAATTAGGGTCCGAGCCATACGTAGTATGGGCGAAGGCCCTATTGTATCTGTAGGATTACACTAAATGTTTATGCTCAATTTCAAGTGTTTAATTATGCACGGAAACTCAGGAAAATTGGCAGACATCAGAAGTGGTGAAAAATTTGATAATTTGTAGGGTTAGTACATTATACTGCAAAAATGGCTCCGTAGTGCCCCCTACAGACCACTGCTCCCGGTCACTTTGACCTAGACAAACAAAATTCGCCACACGTGTATCACACTGAGATCTACAAAAAAAGTTGCGGGGTCCGAAACTCCAGACCAACAGGAAGTCAGCCATTTTGCGTTTTGTGACCATTTTTGGTGATTTGCTCACCTTGTATTTTATTCAATTGACTTCAAATTTGGTCAGAACACGGTCTGAACATGTGAGAGATTAAAAGTTATGGAAATGGTGAGTTTTCGGGACACTATATGTTCAGGGCAGGGCAGTGAATTTTGATGTCTCGCCATGAAACACGAAATGGTTATAACTCGAGTGTACATTATCCAATCTTCACCAAACTTCACATGTATGAGCAGAGTCCCTCCCTGAACACAGTGACATGTCAGTATTGAATCTGAGTCATAGCGTCACCTATTGGCGACAGCAAATGTCATGTTTTACCTTTTGCTGCACTACTCCTAGCAGGTTGAAGATACCCAACTCAAATTTGATCAGGTTGACAATAATGTTCAGGTCATGAGGTATCTTGCCACTATGTGTTCAGAGTGGGACCACAACTTTTGATGTCTCGCCATGACATGCAAAATAGTTTCATCTGTACATCGTCCAATCTGCACCAAACTTCACATGTGTGGCCGCCCTGAACAGAATGGCACAACAATATCAACTCTGACGCTTAGCGCTGCCTACTGGTGACAGGAAGTAATACGCCCTATACTTTTAGTCACTACTCCTTTTAAGTTCATCAGATCCACTTGAAATTTCATCAGCACATTTGTGAGACCGTGTTACTGCTTTATGATGAAGCTTTTGATGTGTCATGAAGCGCTGTTGTCATGGCGATGCAATGCTTGCCATGAAACACAAAGCTGTTTTTGAGGGCTTAGGAGTGATTTCTAAGTCCAGAAACTTGCCACACATGTCATGACAAGTGTATCTTGTTGACTGATATGGGTTTTGGGTCAAGATTTGTTAAAACAGCTCCATAAAGCCCCCTGCAAAACTTTCAGCACCTGTGTCCACAGCATTGGATTTGGCTCAAATTTTACATGTTTGAGTGTGAACATGAACACAGTGTGTTCTACACATGATATGCAGTGAAGTGACGTATACTTGGTGGGTCTTCTCTTGCGCTGCATCGTGGACAAATGGCAAATCTCATGCAGGGCATTTTTTTGCTGCTTAGCATGGCTCTTCTCACTGCTTTGCTTGCTGCTGCTCTCCCTGCCTCAAGCTTTACATGTATGCTCTAAAAGGGCATTTATTTGCCTCAAAAAAGGTCAAGGTGATGTTTTGTTTGTTTTGACTAAAATGTGGGTCCCAAGGTGAGACCAGTTGAGAACCAATGGTCGGGGGTTGAGGGTAGGTTTATGGTAACCCTCAGCCTAACCCTTCATGAATACAATAGAGTTGGGACAAAACAGGTTTTAAAAATCTTTTTTTTTTTTAAGCAGACTATATTCATTAGAGTTATATATTTCTGTAGAGAAAAGTCTTAGCTATTTAACCATGTAAAAGAACAGGTTCTAAACACTCACTAAGGTTACTAAGAAGTATACAATTTTAATTGTTCCAGTCCAACAAGAATCCAAAGGTCTGAATATGTTGTAATAGGGTTTAGTTACTCTGATATGTAACAACATACAATATGTAAACATAAGTTGTGATTTCACACTATTCTGAAAATGCAGATTTCGAAATATCTCCATTTCAAACTCTAACTCTTTAATTTTAATATTATAGAAAACAATTCCTTGAATAATAAAGACATAAGAGGGTGTAGATCATATGGTCCTTTATTACATAAACAACATAAACTGAAGAAAGAATAAACATGTTCTTTGAAACATTAAC
>JAPQRN010001667.1:0-11559 GCA_037367275.1 Coranthus polyacanthus | reverse complement strand
CCTGCGAATGGCTTAAATCTCCTGTCCTGTCTCAAATCTGAAACCACAGCCAAACGGAGGTGCCGAAGTCTGGTTTCCTGTCAGACCACTTGGATTACATGTTGAAAGTTATATGCCCAGTCAAATCAAAGGAAGTCCTCCCTCCTTCTGGTTTGCATCTGTCTACTTCTGTTATGTGGGCTGCTGCACATTCATATTAGTACCTTTGCTTACTTCCTGTGCTGTCAAACAGAAATTGTTGTGGAGATAAGCAAATAGACACCATATGTCTGAGCTTATTTTTATGACCAAAACTTTATATATGGATCAATTAGTTGGGGCAGATACTGCATATTCACGTGACACAGAAAGCCGTGATTCTAAGCAACGGCAGACTTAGTTTTACTTAACATCTGTCTTGTACGTTGGCGCTGTAACACGTCGCTTCTGTGAGGGTGTCTTTATAAACATGAATCTGCTCATTAACCATCCATCAAGTTGTTCTGTGATGCATTAATGTGCCTCTCTTCCTCTTACTTTCTCTCCATCTCATTACGTGTCGAATCACCTTAAGACAGACACAAATGTGCGCTCCCACATACACGTCTTTCTCTGTTTGAATGCGTATGTAATTATCAGCGTGATAATTAGAGTTGCATTTAAATGGGGGATTGAAAAGCCTGGTGTCAGATAGAGCTCCTGACCTCAACATGAACCCCTAGACACACAAACACGTCCATACACGAACAGTTAAATCGCTCATGGACACGCGTGCGCACTTGCGTACCAATGCCACAGACTCGAGTGAACACACATGTACACACAATTACTTTGATTAATAGGCATAATTTCTGCTTCAATGGCCGTGCAAGCACATGTCACTGCCGCGTGTGTTTATATGTTGTGACGGCTGTGGTGGTGGTCTGTATGTGTGTGTAATATCCAGCAATAATACATGGGAAAGGTGGACGAAACTATTTACTCCTTCTGTGACCTCATGATCAAAGCAACAGTGTCGGAAATGACAACTTACACATAGTTTTCTAATTTCCCATTCTGGCTAACATTCTTCTCATTGCTCGAAATGACATCATGTAAAGTAATTACAGTAATAATTCCTGCCCAATTGTTTAGACCTTCAGAAACTAAATTAGAAAAAAAGAAATTGTTTTCCTACCCACACATTAACAACACCTTGGTATTTGATGCCAAAGTAAGTGAGTGCTAGATATAGAGCAGTATTTCCTATGGGATTTCACTGTGAAAAAAAGGCGAAATCTTTAACAAGAGATTTTCATCTTTCATTTCCTTATATAATCCATCTGTTAAAGGCTACCAGACCTTAACTTTCAAGTCACATAAATTAGCATTACACCTACCACATTTTTTTAAACACCTTTAGTTCACAAAAGACCAAAAACCAGAGACAGAAGAAACTGATAGAAACTGATATAATGCAATTATATCTAAGTCGTTTCCATCAGAAATGTGTGTTTTATTATGGGAGCAGTTACCAAAAAACACACTCAACTAAAGACAAAGTGAGCATTTAATAAAAATCTGACATTACAGCATTTTTTTTCTGTGATATATATATATATATATATATATATATATATATGTATTATGATATGAAAAAATACAGGACTTTTCACTTGATGTCTTGAATAAATACATTTGGAAAGAATGAATCATGAACCGATCAAGACGGCCACTTCTCTGGCAACAAACCCTTAAATCAGTGTAAATTATATTATGTCGGCCAGACGTCTCAAGTAGATGAGCTGTGGGAACTGACTCATTGAAACTGAGCACCATTTGAGTTTTGTTTTTGTACCGAGCGGCAACAGCATTTCTATCATAATGTCTTTGATTGAAGTTGCTTTACTTGACATTGCACCTTCTGTGCTTCTGCACATTTTGCCACAACAACGCTGAAACGATATATTGTGCGGCCCTACTAAGTAGACTGTAGCTCTGCCTACATCGTCGGTGGAAAACCGTTTTCAGTGCTCTCCATTTGATCCTATTTTAATGCACCCAGAGACCAGTTTTCTTTGCGGTATCGCTATATAGTACAAAAGGTGACCAACACTTGTTTGTGTTGGAGTATCTGTAAATGCCTATGACGGGGGGAATCTTAATCTTTTCTGACAGCAATCGCAATAGTCCCACAGAGACGCATACACCGGTGTTGTGGACCTCACAGGTGAGTCATTATTTAACAGATGGTGGCGAGAGATTCGAACAAAAACATCCCCAGGCCTGGAAAGATACACACCCAAATCCAAAACACAAATCTGCCCTTTGTCCTTGGCTGCCCTGATAAATGAATTAAATGTTTCACACATGCACATGTATACACAAAAAGAAACACTAAGACGGGCTTACGATATCCCAGATCCCTTTGTCCTGTGAGCATTCATAAAATTGTCAGCTTCTTGCCGGATGTTGTTTATATTTTGTTGAAGTTATAACAGAATGATTTTTTTTTTTCCTGATTTCAAGGCAAATGCAAAGATTGATGCACTAAGCCGGAGATGCATGCACATAGCGTTTGCTAATTTGTTTTATCAAGGTGAAGTTATCCTTGTGCATCCCTTCTGTGAGTATGTAAGGTCATTACTTCAGACTTGGTACAAAACCAGCAATTGCAGTGTTTACGTGGTTGGTTTCTGTTGCGACAGGGCAGTTGGTAGAGTGTGTACCTCTGCCCAAGCCCCGCAGCCTTGAAATTCAATCAAACCGTCTATTGGACTGTAATAAAAAAGTGATTTAAACAATCCATGCTCCACCCCTTTTTTATGAATCTGCACCAAAGTTTAAGGGGCATATCCTTGATCCATGCACTACCCTTTCACTGAGATTTCACTAAAATAATTGCAGTGGTTTTGTAACATAACCGTTTGTCTACTTAGTGGAGGTTATTATTACACCCACCAAGGAGAGGTAAGTTAGCCAATAATAATTCAAACTAGACGCTAATATAATGCTGTTAAATTATAAAGTATTAGCTGCAGTGGAGGTGATTCTTTTGGTTCCTAATTGCACTGCTTCTTGCCTGGAAAGAGAACAGGTTTTGGCTGCAATCCAGAGAATAAAGAGAAGCTGATGGCTTTTTGTTACCATTTGTGTGTTTGGGTTTAATATTTGCATTTCCGTGTATGTTTCTTTATCAAACTGTGAGTAATTCCTAATGTGTCTCCTCTAGCTGTATGCATTTGCCGGCTCTAAGACCCCATGCTGTGAACACACACA
Source organism: Coranthus polyacanthus (assembly GCA_037367275.1). Lineage (NCBI taxonomy): Eukaryota > Metazoa > Chordata > Actinopteri > Kurtiformes > Apogonidae > Coranthus > Coranthus polyacanthus. The sequence continues at coordinate 8,322 of JAPQRN010001667.1, read as the reverse complement.
CTATCACGAAATGACATTCCTCTCAACATGCAGTAATACCCATGAAACAAAACTGCAGGGATATCTCACACACACACACACACACACAAAATCCATCCACGCATGTAACCCACCACCGCAAGCTTAGTCTAAGTGCACATGCTGCCATTATTTGCTTAAAAATGTACAAAACGTAGAAACACAAATATCTTTTGTCTGGTTTCTTAGTAGGAGAAGACTGCAGCTTTTTCTTACAGGTTACATTAAAAAGTCTAATACCCACAATGGAGCAATTTGCTGTGCATGATAATCAAGGCGAAAACAAAATTATAACAGTTTTTGCTCAATCTATCATTAATTCTTTGACTTTTACGGCTTTTGACAGCGTCGGCTGCTCTGTCTATGCACCGCTTATGCAATGCGGTATTTTCTCCCACACCGTAGGAAAGCTGTCTCTTCCCTGCGGAGGTCAGAGGTCATGGTCAGATGCAGGGAAGGTGTGGATTCAGTATCTTGTGTAAGTACACTGCAGCAGGGCTTAAATCCATTTGGGGTTGAAATATTAAACAGGAGAGGTATTAAAGACGTACATCATTACGGCATTATCTAAATCACTGGCACATTCATTGTAAGCCATTAGTAAAATTACGTATTGTGTTTACAGTATGTAGTTTGTGGACAGGATATAGTGTCAATTCAGAGTAAATTATCAAAACACTAATTCTGTGATTTAGCCATCTATTATATTGACTACAGACCTCATCAATATTGAGGAGGAAATTTGTAACACAGGCAACCTTTGAATGCGAAACAATGACAAAATTCATTCTATTATTTTACACAGTTTGTTTGTATTTTCCCCCTCTGAAATTGACCTGCTGATAACATAGCTTGTGGAAGCTTTCTGGCAGGGAATTCCCCTTAAAAATGAATGAAATGTGCTGAAATGTTCTAACTACAGTACAACAAGGAAGTCCTGTTACCTCAAGAAATATAGCTATATGTAGAAATGCACTTTGTAGTCAGCAGGCCAAATGGCATGTAAAACTGCTTGCCTTTTATTTTTGTGCAGGGGTCGGGATAAGTCAGGAGAGTCAATACCCTCAGTAAACCAAAGCATATTGTTTAGTTCACTCGGATGCCGAGAGAAACAATATATGTTTTCACATAAACCTAGAAAAAAAAAACCCTGCAACAACTCAAAAAACTTATAAAGGAAAGAAAAAAATCAAGACAATCCGCGCACTCTGCTGTGGGTTCATTTCTTTTTTTTCAAGGTAATAACTTCTCGAGGTGAATAAAGCATTGAGAATGAGCAGCTAGTTGTCTATTCATCACCATGGCTGATTGCCAGTAGGCTCTTTTGGACTTCTTTCGTATTGATTTTTGGCCATTTTGTGACCACAGTAACACTAAAGGAGACTGATGTGTAACACAAAATAGTAAGAGGGTGCTGCTCTTTGAGTGCAAATGGAGCTAAAGCTTTTACGGTTTCTCACAATGACAGATAGAGGAGCAAGCGAGAAGTAAAAATAATTTTCTTCCAACATACCATGTGGACATGGGAAACTTTTCCACCTCGAAAAAAATGAATGAGGCCTTATGGAACTGCGGTCTTATTTAGTTTCACCATAACAAGCATCGTGAGGATCATACCTACTTTTAATAACTGACAATACACTGCCATTTGAAGAAATGATCTTTACAGCAAAATGTAGACTCTATTGTACAGGATATATATGTATTATGCAACATGTGGTGTTGACTCTTTTCCATTTTTCTTTTATCATTATGCTGACCTTATAAGTAATCGACAGGGAAAAACAGCATGAATTGTAGAAAAAGTTAATGTAATTTTCTGGGAGATGTTTGCAACCTTGTGCATCTCTGTCGTATTTTCTCTTTATTGCTATTTACGATACTTCATTCTTTGTGCGCACCAGCATTAATGTGGAAACCGACCGTCTTTGTTCTACCTGTTCCCTCATTTGTAAATAAAACCTGTGACCCTAATGAACTGCTCCTCCTTTGTTGTTCAGAGAGCGAAAAGCCGTTTATTTTCCTTTTGTTCAGCTTACTACTATGAGGTTGTGACACAATTATTTATTTATTCAGCTTTTATTCTTTCGACTGGTGCCTTTGTATGAAGTCATTTCTATTTTTGCATCACAGAAGCTTGTTTTGACAACCACGAGTGTACCGTTATCCCTTTTAATTAAATTGTTGGAAAAAAGGGCTGAAACAAGTCTCTCTCTCTCACTCAGTCTCTCACACACACACACACACAGGCAAAGGCCTTCCAAAAATTATTTATACCCATCAGTGACAACCCCCAGTAGGAGAAAGTGCAGAAAATGAATAAGCATTAAAATCAGGTTTGTGTTCTCACTGTCATATCAGCTGCTTGTCTAAGAAAAGTGGATTAAGTACCAAAGTGTTTTTATCCACTTACATTTTGCAATTATTACAAAACAGAAGACTGAATTACAACTTGAGTTTTTTTCTTTTCTTTTTTGTTTCTCGCATCTCTGCGCCTGCCCCCAGATGCAGGTTTCCCCTATGGCTACATTTCTTATCGAGTTAGACATTTAACACAGATAGGTGAGTTAATACGAATTAAAACCAAACAGCAAACTCCGACTGGAGGAGCACGTGCCTTTAGAAACCTATGGGTTGGGTTTGTTCTGGGCCCTAAGCAGTCTCTGAGCCCCCTTCTTCTCTTGATCCACGTCTCTTTTCTTACTGTGTCAACACCTGTACACATGAATCTGTACTGGTTACTGGGTTAGTCACTAAAACTCACCTGTCACACACTTCGAAGATTATGCTCAAGAGAATAGCATCATTCAAAGACAAAGTTAAAAGAAATACAAAAAAAAAACCCTACAGGGAGAAAATGTTTACTATTCTGCATAAGAAAAGACACTCTAGTAGCCACAACTTCGGTACATTTATTCCCTGTCTACACTAATATGGATATTTTAAACATAACATAAACATAAAGGGCATTTTAAGTGACTAAAATGGAAATTTGTTAAAACGCTGAATTTGTTAAAGCGAAGCGTTTAGGAAACATGATAACGTCACACACCGTTGTTGCTTTGTGTAATGAATATGCACCCATATATGTCCTGAAACAACAACAACAATGGCACGTACATAGGATATACAGATTTTTTTTACATTTGTCCTTGCAATTACGGGACAGAACGGGACAGTCTGGATTTTTTTTTTAAGTCAGTGTTTTACCTGCAGTAATGATCAGCACAGACGCATGTACATGTGCGTTGTGGCGAAATCTACGTAATATAAAAAAAATACACTTCAAAAAACTTGAACCAACACTTTTAAGTTAATTTAAGTTCATAACTTAACGTGTCTTTACTGCTCAACTTCATGACAGACTAAAACCTTTGCGTCCGCAATTGCACTTTTTGTGTTCTTGTTTGTTTTGTTTGATTTATTTTGTAAAACAAAGGTTGTGTGGACAGAACTCTTATGATCGCTCTTATGACAAAACTAAGGACAACTATTCAAAGACAATATTTGACAGTTTGAACCTTCAAAATTTGAACAAAATAAAAAACGATTCCATATTAGAGACTGTATGCCTGTATGTATCTCTATGCTAATGCAGTTGCGTTTGGATAATTCTCAACACAAGCAAAGCTAATGTCCCCTCAGCCAAAGTGTTGAGCTCTTATATCCTCCATATATCCCACATTGAGGAGCTCCAACCTCCTTCTGTCTGTAATTAGCGGAGAGGACTTTCACAAGGATCAGGCTCCCTCACAACATCTCAGTACTCTGCTGAAAAAAACAAGTAAGTGGAGGTTGTCACTTTACCAACCTTACCTTACCTTAACCGTACCAAGACCATACAATGTGTCAAAGAAAGTTTGCGACCGTTGAAATCCACAGATATGGGTCGCCAGGGTTAAAAAAAAAAAAAAAAAAAAAGAAATGCTGCTGATCTTAATTCCTCAGACTATACAAGGTTTTTAACGTGACAGCAGCTACTGCGATCTTCTCAGTTCCATTTTAATTCAACAGGACAAAGATGATCCCTGTGTTAATATGGTTTAGGAAAACCAGCACTTGAGAGGATTAGGAAGACAGTGTGATGGGAAAGAGTAATAAAGCGAGCAGGAGGAGAGCAAAAGAAAAAGCACAGGGAGGAGTGGACAGTGAGACAAGCAGAGAGAGGTGTGAGGAAGGTGAAGGGAAGACGTGGAGGAGACAGGAAGACAGGAGTGTGAGACAGACAGGCGGAGGGGTAAATGATTAGAAGCGGAGGAAGACAGCGGCAGACGGATTGCACTGAGCTCTCTAATCTTGTCTTCCCAAAGGTACCTGACATTTCACTGCATCATAAGCTAGTGCTGCTGCCCAAACAGGCTGAGTATTAGGGCAGACTATGGGATCAAATCAATAAGATACAGCGTAAGGAAGCAGAGAAGGATTGCGAGAGTTACAGAAAGATGAAAAGAGGTGGACGGAGTACAAGATTATGCGAGGGACGGAAACGTACATCGAGAGCGCACAGGAGATGGTAATTTAATGAAAGAGTGACGTGCAGACAAGGAAAGGCAGACAATGTGAGACACACACCAGCACACACTCACACAGGCCTTCTTATACCGTACACTTGGCAAAGATTTACGTCGGCTAATGTTATATTCGCATGTGGCAACGGACCCTCTCTGCTATTGTTCGAATATTGACTTTCACTGCCAGAGCTCATTTAAACCATTTTAAAGGATGTTTTATACCTCTCTGTGTGTATGATTTTGCAGAACGCAGGACTCAAACTGCTTCAAAACGCAGATGATCTCATCCTCAACTAATCTTATTATTTTCTCAACAAAGGTCTGGAGACATATTCTGCATAATCAGTTTTATTTTCATGCGCCATAATCAGATGATCTGTTTCAAAAATGTTTCCTGGATGCAAAGGTCAGAAAATTCAACTTCAGTAATATCCCATGGCTTATAGGTTTCATACCCAAAGAATCTGCTTGAAAAATTAAGTGTAATAAATGCCCAAGTAATAAAATGAAATCGATCCATGAATGAAATACATTTCAAAGAATGTCCCTGTCCTTTATTCTCTCATTATTGTTTCTCTTGTTTTCTCAGTGAAAGTTTCTTTCCTTCATATGTCCTTTTGACATCGTCACGACGTCACAGCCACGGTCCTTCAGAGATATTTTTCTTTTTGTAACCGAGTAGGAAAAAACCAATGGATCACTTTAAACACAAAGGCAGATGAAATTGAATGAAAGTGCTGTTGTAGGCAGCCAAAGAGAAGGCACTGTAGCACCATCTTCAATAGCAATAACAACAAAAACTTCTGTGTATGTACTCTATACACCCACTTTGTATAGTTTAAGTCAAATATAAGTCAGTCTTATAATTACTTGTGTCAAACTGAACTTAATTTCATGCATGGCTTGTAGTAATTATATATTTTTTTTCTTGATCATCTCTTACATTCATATGCATAAGTATTCATATTTTGAAGCACTGAACAATTAATCGAACTATTATTAAAATCCCAATGGGGCCAAGCGCAATATCCAACTCGCAGGAGCTGCAATTTCTCCATAAAAGTAAAATGTGTCCCAACGTACCTCTAAAAATTAAGTACTGAGGTGCTACAGAGATGCCGGGACGTACACATCATTTTCTCCTCCAGACAACAGGAGACGTGTTTGTTTGGTAGAGATGCCTGCAAAAAAAAATAAATAAATCATTGAAAATGAAATGCAAAAATGACCATTTCCACAACAATTGTGACTAATATCACAATCGGAATATCAGTCAAAACAATCGCAATATGATTTTCTTTTGCATACCGTTCAGCATAAGATACAACATTTCGTTTCCTCATCGATTTGTATTTGGTGTGTTTGCCATTTCTGTCACACTGCGATACAAATTTTGTGGCAAACAGAAGTCTATAAACTGTAAACGAACTTAAATTATGCTCTTCTGGATTTAAAACCCAGAAAGAGGTAGCAATATGGGCTACATCGAGGTGGCAGCAGGCAGACAAGATTGTCCAGATGTCCTCGCCACCCACTTCACCCTCAGCACTTGGCTCCCACATGGCCTAAGTTGCTCCGAGTACATCTTTATTATTTGCTCTCTTACTGGATCCTCGCCACCATGCAGATGGGCTCACAAATGTTTCTTAAAAGGGATGTATTGTGCTTTTTGTTATTTTCTCTCATCCTGGCAATGACGTCTGATGCCTGCATTAAATGTGGTCAGAAGTTCAAAACGTGATGTGAATGTATGCAAAGTAATCCTCGCGAGTCAAAACTTCTGAACGCTGTTTGTTTTTTTTTTTTCTTTTCTAGTTTAAGACTGAGCTCTGTAATGCAGCCTGATTCAGAGGCTGAACTGAGGGGCTACTCAACAGGCATGTATGAGATCTCAAAATAGAAATGTGGACCTGGGAATGTGCATAGTGAGTCATCTTTAACCAAATCAGCTGACCCAGACGCCAAAACAAAACTCTGTTGTTTGAATATACGGTTGACATTCCCATACATACACATATACTGGACACTGTGTGCATCTGTCCCTTGTAAACCAATACGATAGACATCTAGAAACATGGGGCTACGATACGATTCAGCTGTCAGTTGCTAACTAGCCTTAGCTTCCTCATTACCTCATTTGTGTGTTTCAAACAGTGGTTAGCACGGTCACCTCACAGCTATAAGATTTACAGTCTGTGCAGGGCCTTTCTCTGTGCCGTTTGTTCTCACCGTGTCATGTGGGTTTCCTCCAGATACACCGGTGTCTTCCACCATCAAACACATGCGTGCTAGGTTAATTGTCCTCAAGTGCCCATTACCAACGTACAGGCTTAGATCTAGAGTTGGTTCCTCTAATCTAAGAAACACGCTCTCTCTGTGCTTAACCTGGACGACATTTCTCTGCCATCCAGTACATCTGTGAAGAACCTGGGAGATGTTTTTGACCAGGACCTGTCATTTACTACACATATTAAACAAATACCTAGGACAGCCTTCTGTCATCTCTGTAACGTTGCCAAAATTAGGAGCTTCCTGTCCCAAAGCGACGCAGAAAAACTAGTCCAAGCATTCGTTAATTCCAGGCTCGACTACTGTAACTCATTACTATCAGGATGTCCAATTAACTCCCTAAAAAGCCTCCAGATAATTCAAAATGCTGCGGCGTGAGTACTATCAGGAGTCAGGAGAAGGGATCATATTTCTCCCATATTAGCTTCTCTTCGCTGGCTTGCTGTAAAATCTAGAATTGAATTTAAAAACCTCCTGCTAACTTGCAAAGCCCTTAACAATAAAGCTCCGCCATATATAAAAGACCTCATAGAAGCATATATTCCAAACCGTACCCTTCGCTCTCAGAGTGCAGGTTTACTTGTGGTTCCCAGAGTTTCTAAATCTAGACTGGGAGCCTTCAGTTATCAAGCTCCTCTCCTGTGGAACGAACTGGGTCCAAGAGGCAGAAACCCTCTCTATTTTTAAGACTAGACTTAAAACTTTCCTTTTTGACAAATCGTATAGTTAGGGCTGGCTAGGGTGACCCTGACGGCCTTTGAGCTGAATCCTTGATTTGTGATATTGGGCTATATAAATAAGATTGAAAATGACTGTATTCATTGTGGGATGCAGTATATCACACAGATCAAGTGACTTATTGTAAAACTGGGCCAGTGTAGTACACCCCCAGGTATCTTTGACATACTGCAGATTTTCAGGCTTATACTACTTACTACTTTTGTCCAGAGTCAGTATACCAGTTGTATGTCATATGCCATTCTGAACACAGTCAATATCTTTACAGACCTCAGTTTCTTTCTTTGCTATGTGAGTCCGATGCAATGCCTGCATCGCTGTGGGAATCTGCAATTTTTTTGTTAGACTACTATTGTTTCAAACTCGGAGGTGCTGACCCTCATCTGCTTCACACTCAGCTGCAGTCCTCCTCACTGTGCGCCGGAGGTCACAGTCCAATGAAGCAAGTGAAACTACCTCATCAGCAAAAAGCTTTGATGCGGTCCTGAGGTCACCAAATTGGCTCCACTCTTTGGCCACAGCTTGGGATTCTGTTCATCTTAAAAAGAAGCTGTTTACCAATCCATGTGCTTAATTCAATTCAATCACTAACTTTGGCCCCAAAGGGCTCACCTTGTAACTTTTTTAAGTGGATATACTGCATGCGCACACATGCTTAAAAACACACAGACTCTTACAGACAAATCTATCAAAAATCTATCTATCTATCTATCTATCTATCTATCTATCTATCTATCTATCTATCTATCTATCTATCTATCTATCT
>JAPQRN010001665.1:0-11561 GCA_037367275.1 Coranthus polyacanthus | reverse complement strand
GAACCACACATCAGGAACGCACACCTCCAGATCCAGAGATACCTGTAGGACAGAGTAGGAAGAGAGAGGACAGAGAGAAAAAAGCACAAAACTACTGGGAGATGAGGCTGATTGGAGAGGGAGAGCAGGCAGAGCGTGACACACTGAGTCTGTATTTGATCAGGATCTGTCTCTGCTTTGAATCTCTGACAGTATAGAGATAGCAATTTATAGTTAAGGTTTAGGGCCAGATAACAATTGAGTTTGTTTTGATTTTGGTGTGATTTGTCCAATGTTCCAAATAAGCATCTTTTGTTAATTTCATAATGTGATTTACTGCAGTGTTGGGTGTTCAGTGTGTGATCAGTTAGACTCAGGACCAGCTGACAAAAGGGACTCTTTTGGGGGTTCAGCTCCTGAGTTTGTAGAGCCTGAAATCTCAATTTGTCTGGCGGGCTTGATTTCAGATGTAACTAAAATTTAAGTGTTCTTTTTTCAATTTTAATTATCAGTGGGTAATGGCCTAATTCTGCCCTGCATGGTTTGGTTGTTTGGTGTTTTTCTTTGGATTTTTAATATGGATCTACAGAATTCTGCATGCAATCATCTAATTTGTCACCCCAAACTTCACTGCCATACAGGGCGATTGGTTGCATCATACTTTCAGATATTTTAGTCCAAATTCTAATTGGTGTGTGTATATTTTGAATTTTTTTCTTAATGGCATAAAATGCTCTACATGCTTTTTGTATGAGTGCATTCATGGCCAGACCATAGTTACCTTTTGGAAGTTCTTTTGGAAGATCATGGTTTTTGATTTATTAAAGTTACTGTCAGGGCCCAGTTCTGCTCCAGGAGTTCTAGGTGCTGCTGTAGTCCTTGTTGTGTAGGTCAAAACAACAACACTAGGTCATCAGCATAGAGTGGGAATTTAACTTCCTTGTTGTTAAGGGTTAGGCCAGAGCTTCCGCATTTTTCCAATAGTACTGCTAGGTCATTAATAAAGATGTTAAATAGAGCTGGAGACAAGCTGATGCCCTGGAAAACACCCCTTGAGTGAAGAGATCTGTTGTTTTGTTACCAGTATTTACCCTGCATTTATTACTGACATACATTGATTTGATAATATCATAAATTTGACCCCTACACCAATTTGGAGAATTTTATAATATAAACCCTCTTCCCAAATAGAATCAAAAGCCTTTTTTAATAAAACATACAAACACTTTTCCACATTTTTTTGGTGTATCTGATGGTTAATTAGTGTGTGTAAAGTGTAAAATAGTGTGGTGATTAATAAAAAAACAATTACCCCATTACTCAGGGACTATTAGTAAGAATGTAAGAGCCATAACATGACAAGAAAAATAAGTTACTATAAAAAGGTAATGAGTTCATTTAAATAGCACTAAAAATGATTGTTTGTTTTAAGTTCATAATTCATGGTAAATGTCTAATGAATCTATGCACTAAATGTTTAAAGAAATGCTTGTTTAATCAATAATTAGTGCTCCTGTGACGTGTGCAGGCAGTCGGACAGAGAGTTGATTAGGCTCGGGAGCACATAGTTTTTCTACCGTGTGATTTTATGTAAAACCAGACTTTTTTTCTTTTATTAAAAAGTTTTTAAACCGGATTACATCTCGTCATTCGCGTCAGAATCAACTCACTGTGCATACAGCTCATATGTGGTTTTGGATTAACAGAAGGAATGCCACAGCAAGAACATTACCCTGGGCCTGGTAATGTTGGATTTCTTTATAGAGATTTTCCAAAAAATATTCATTATATTACAGTGACTCAAGAGGAGCCACATATATACATATCATTATCACATACAGTAGTATTTTTGTTTAATTTAAGCCAAATGTGTGTTGTTGCTTTTTAAATTACTTTTAGATTGGATGATAATTCCTCTAAACCCCACACGATAACTCCACCTGAATCTCATTCTTGTATGTGTGTGTAAGTATGTGTTTGTTTGAGGGATCGCAACAGTATTTCTCTATTGAAGGACAGTGAGTGTCTGTGTCGTCTCGACACCATGTTTTTAATAACATGACAATATCCTTAATGCAAGATATAAATTCTGGGTCTGGAGGAGTACAGACCTTTAATATACCATGAACTGATAGATAGCAATTTAATTAATAATTAATTACAAATATAGATCACATATAATGGCAAGTAAAACAATATGTTCAAATTCAGTTTTAATTCAGTAATCACTATAGAATAGAAAATGTATATATTGTAATAATTAGGACTTAAGTATCAGCCAAAAACTTTTTTTTTACCCAAGGATTCTAAAGATTAGTTGTATCTCTCTATGTGCTGTGTGTCTCCGGCAGGCCTCCAGCCAGCGGCCCGTCTATCCACAGACCCGCCCCCCACTTACCCCAGCTGTGCAGGCCACCCCAGCTGCAGCTGAGTCAAGTGCATCTCAGGTATTAGAAACACATTTCATGCAATTAGAAAGAAAAGAAATCAAAAAGAAAGTAAAGATTGCACAAGTTCAGAAACAAAACCAAGAGAAACTTCTAACATCTAGAAATCAGTCATTTTAATGTTTTAATATCATCATGGTTTAAATGAGTCTGTGCCAAGACAAAACGCTAAATATCAGTGTGCTGATCCTAATATAATAAATTTGATTTAAGAACACAAAGCCATGGCAGATAGTGAGCTTTATTTGAAAATAATAGCAAAACTCTGACATCTACATTTTGAAGTGATGCACAGAATAAGAAGGTTTCTGTAAGTTAATATGATACTGTTGATGCTACTTGTAGGAGTACAATTTCCATATATATAGCAGTCCACAAAATGTAAATACAAAGTATATGTTTCTATATTGGTGGCTTAAGGCATTCAACTGCCAGTGAAAATTACATGCAAGTCCTGCAGATACCTTTAATAACCACACCAATTACTGTGAATCACTGCTCTTCGTCTGTCAGCAGGTGGCTGTTGTTGTGACTGAACCTGATTCTGAGCAGGTGGAGGACATCTCCACCCCCCCAACTGAACCCCAGGTCGAGCCTATAGAAGCTGTAGACCTGGAACCCTGAACTCCACACTGATCCATGTGCTTCATGTCACAGTGTAACGCTGCATTTCCACTGATGGTATCAGAGCAACTTGACTTTACTTGTTTTTGCATTTCCATTACACCATCCACACTGAGGGGGTACTATACCTGTAGTGAGAATGCAATGTGCTGGTACCAAAACTGAGTCAAGTAAAGTCGAGGCTACTTTATACCATTTTTCAAAATGCACCATAAATATCTGACTGTTCGTGACAGCCTTCTGGTGATAGTTACTGTTAGGATGTTGTTATCTCTTGTTTAAAAGCAAAATGACAATACATCTCGTAATGGCAACAAAGTAACAAATATTTATAGTGGATATGTTAAAATTAATAAAGATATTCAAATGAGTTGCCATATTTTTCACATCTGGCATGACATGAACACAGAGTCAGTGTTAGCACCATTGGACCTACACTGCTGTATGTATGTTGTGGTTATAATATGGATCAATTTATTATTAGTATTGATTTACTGTTCTAGGACTAAAACCATTAAAGTCAGTGCTGTAAAAGGAAAAGGGCAAGATTGCCAGGTTCAATCTTTGAGTCAAAGGTGGGACAGCAGAGTCAAAGTCAAATAGTTAATCACTATTACGTAGAATATAACCACTTCACTATTAGTGGCGTGTACGTTTTGTATTTCAAATTGTATTCAAATGAAGCCAGATTCAAAATGTTACAATCATTACATATAGTCTATTAGTTATATTACATCATTTGTCAGTCCTATTTATTTCCTACTTTCTCTCCTAAATAACATAAGAGTGTAAAATAAGTGTTTATTGGTGACTGATTAGAACTATTGTTTTATTGTATATATGCTATTCTAAACTTATTTGGCAATCCAGAATTTCTGATGGAAGTAGAGTATAGAGTGTAATATAGAGTATAACAGCAGTTTAATTATATAATTTTCTCAAGATAACCACTGTTGTGTGGCACTATATATTTCAAATAAAATCATCTAGAAATATTGGGTAGATATGGTGTTACCTTGAGCTAAGTCCTACTACAAAGAAAATGGTTTTATGCGGGACATGTTACCATTGTTGAGAGGAACTTATTTTTGACATAATTTCTATGTAACTTTTTTTGAAAAACTTACTTATTCATTCATTTACAAAAATAAGAATAAAACATAGCCCTGGATGTGTTCAGCTATCGTTCTGACTATGCATTAAAGCCCTCAAAAATTATATCAATATTCTGTTGATCAAAAACAAATCAAAAAAGTACATTTTATCTCCTCAGATCTACATCACACTACTATGAACACTATAAGCACTAAATCAACGAAATCAATAAAAATGATAAGCATTTAATAAAAACAAACAAAATGAACAAAGTAAGCATTAAATATGTTCCTTCTGAGATCAGAAAAGGGCTGGTTAGGTTAAATGGATGTTTTTAGGACTTTTCAGCTTCATTGCCCCGTTCAAAGGATTTCTTATTATTTAGTTTAGTAACATAAAATACTTACATTGCTTATAACATTTTTAACAGAGTAAATGTAATGTGTTCCGTGTCAAAAGGACCTTCACAACACTACTCCTAATATTCACACAACAGTAGTGGATGGAAAGACATTTGCATATTATTTTGCAGATTTTCTTAAAATTTAGTTAAAATTTGTAATACACTTGGATGGAAACCTGATTTTAATCTGCTTGAGCAAGGGGTGGAGATTTTTGGACTCTCAACTCAATACTTCTTCAAGTCTGCCATGTTTTTTCCCCAGGTGTTAGGACAGTGTTTTTCTGTACTGGTTGAATTTGTTTGAATCTTTCTTGGATACCACAAAATGGCATGATAAACTAAAATGAATGTATCAACATGTTAAACACAGTGAAAATAAAGTTATCTTTATGTCTAAGTACTTCAGTGTTAAACTGTTAGTTCTTTCTGTCTTTCTATAGTTCTTTCTATCTGTGCGAGTTTGACAAAATTTGTCATCAGGACCACATTCACAAAAATACTTTGAAACTATTTATTGTTGTATCATGCCCTGTATCAACACTCTAACCACATGTTCTTAAAGTGCAAATTACATAACAAAAGGGAGTCATCTCTGCTACTAGTATAGCCTACTTTATGAGAGGGTAAACAGGACTGCAAACCACTCTGAACTTTAGAAATACACTTTCAGTTGATAATATTTTTTTGAATAATGCTGCTTATATTTTCTCTTCAATACAACTCAGTATTTTACATGAAAGTATAATAAAAATCACTCCTCCTTCATTACAGTAGGTACAGTTCACACCTACTGCATCTACCAAACACTGAATTAAGTAGTTCAGTTTAAAAGTTGAATGTATATGAGTCATGCTTTACATCTACATCACACCTTTTATTGTTTTAGCTATGTTATGACCTCGGCTCAAAAGGCCACAACAAAAGGGAGACATACCGTGCATTAAATTAACGAAAAAGGAACTTTAGTTAATTAAGGTATAGGTAAGGTAAGTATATACAACGTGAGTAATCAGTAAAGTCAGTGTTGTGTGTGTGTGTGTGTGTGTGTGTGTGTGTGTGTGTGTGTGTGTGTGTTTGTGTGTGTGTGTTTGTGTGTGTGTGTGTGTGTGAGCGCCACAGGTGTCCCAGATCACCTTCTTAAGATGGTGTCCCAAAGGGAACACCACAAGCTCAGAAACTAAACCAAAAAAAACCCCACAAATGGTAAATAATCAGTATCGTACAGGTATTCCAGTACATTAATGCCTGTCACAGAAAAGATGCTTTTACCGTGAGCCCTTGCTACTAACCAGTACTTACTTACCCTATCGGAGCACGGGACAGCGCATCAGTCACAACATTATACTTACCTCTAATATGTCTAATGTCTAAACTATAGGACCGGAGCCCATCTCATCAACCTGTGCTTTGGACTATTTAAAGAGCACAGGAAGGTCAGAGATTTATGGTCAGAGTAAAACACAATGGGGCCACCACCAGCACTCACAATACACCTCAAAATGCTCAAGTGCCCAGATGAGGGCCAAGACTTCCCTCTCGATAACTGAATAGTTCAGTTGGTAAGGGTTAAAATTTCTAGAAAAGTAGCAGACTGGCCAATCCACCCCTTCCCTCTCCTGTAATAGAACGGCCCCAGCTCCGACCAGACTGGCATCCACCTACAGTTTAAATGGCTAATCAAAGCGAGGCGCCACTAAAACTGGAGCCACACACAACAGGGACTTCACACCATCAAAAGCTACCTGACATTGTGCAGACCACAGAAACTTAACTTTACCAGCAGATCAGTCAAAGGAGCCACCACTGACGAAAAGTTTTTACAAAAAGCTTGATAGTAACCTACCATACCAAGGAACCGCATCAGTTCTTTTTTAGTTGCTGGAACGGGATAGTGCATAACAGCCTGAACCTTTGCACCAACAGGGCACAACAGACCTTGTCCAACCACCCAGACCAGGTATGTAATTGTTGTTCTCACAAACTCGCACTTTGCAAGGATCACAGTAAGATGTGCCTTCGCCAGACGGTCAAATAGAGCCTCAACCAGCCTAAGATGGGCATCCCATGTATCACTGTACACGACAACATCATCAAGGCAAACAGCGCTTCCCTCAAGTCCCGCCACCACCAGATTCATGAGGTGCTGAAATGTTGCTGGTGCATTACGACCAAAACTCATGACGGTGTACTCAAAAAGGCCGAATGGGGTTATGAATACTGAAAATTCCCGTGCCTACACGGTTAAAGGGACCTGCCAATAACCCTTTAACAAATAAAATTTGCTAACAAAGTTAGCAGAGCCAATCTGATCAATGCAGTCCTCCATCCTAGGCAATGGATAAGAGTCTGCTTTGGTAATCTTGTTAGCTTTACGGTAGTCAGTACAAAACCGTGGTGTGCCATCAGATTTACCAACCAGAAGACTTGGCAACGCCCAGCTGGAGGAAGAGGATTTGCAATCCCATTATCCAACATGTACTTAACCTCTGACTGGAGCACCTTCTGCCGCACAGCAGTAGAAATGCTGTTTAGTCAGAGGAGAGTCACCCACGTCAGTGTCATGTTCCAACAAATTTGTGCGTGTTGGAGTGTCCCCAAACAAAACTGGAAATTTCTGGATCAGACTTTCCAACTCTGTGGCTCATCGAAGTGGCCTAACAAACCATTCAAATTACACAGGCGCTCAGAATTTTTCAGCCTTCCACAAATAACTGGCGCTTTAACATCACCTTCCAAGTCAGCATGGACCCCAGGATCTGAAAGCACAGAATGAACCATTAAAGTGGAAGCACACACACTCTTCTGAGTAAGAGAAGCATTTACACAGGGATTTCTAGCATAATATGGTTTCAAAAGGTTGATGTGACACAACTGAGATGACTTCCTCCAATTTGGTGTTGCAATCAAATAATAATATAATTATTGATTGGGTGTCTTTGAATTATTATTCAGACTGCTTTACAATGGTGTAAGGTCCTGCATACTTGGCCTGGAAAGGTGAAGCCTCAAGTGGCAAAAGTGCCATCACCTGATCCTCTGAACTAAACTGACGATGCTCACTGCGGTGGTCATACAGTTTTTTTCATATTTACCTGAGCACCTTTCAGATTTTTACGTGCCGTTTCAACAGTTGTATACATTTGATAGCAAAAAGCATTAACATACAATTCAATTTTTTTTGGTGGTTCACTCTCAGTCAAACCATCATGCAACACAGCTAATGGACCACGTACAGAATGTCCAAAAACCAAATCATTTGGGCTAAACCCAGTACTCTCCTGAACCATCTCTCTTGCTGCAAGCATAAGCCATGGCAGTTCCTCTTCCTCCCATCTCTACAACAAAGGCACGCAGCATAGACTTTAGCGTCTGATGGATTACTTTTGATTAGTTTTCTAACAAATAATTGGACAGAAAAGCTGAAAAGTCCTAAAAACAACAATTTAAACCAACACTGTACAGTAATATTAAGAGACTTTTTCTGATTTCACAAGAAAATATGATTTAATGCTTATTTTGTTATTATATATTACAACATTGCACAACATTAAATCAAAATAAAAAAGAAGTGTAATGTGAATTCTTGTTCAACATTTTTGTTCCTTTTGAGAAGATAAAATGTGTGAGGAGACAAAATGTACATGTGTTTTTGATTAATGTTTTCAAGGGCTTTGGTGCATCAGAATGACTATGGCTATTTCTTATTCTTATTTTTTAAATAAATACAGTCATATAGACATTATATAAGATTTTAGAGTAAGTCATTATTGGTTACATTGTCCCACAAAATATACTCTTTGCACCACATATGCTTGTTGGGATCTGGTCAGTCTTGTGCATGGTGCTACCACTCTACTGCTCTGTAGGCACTCCCTGGTTATAGCCTTTGTCTGCATAACCTCAGACTAATTAACTATGTTTACTGTATATTTGAGTACTTGATAAAATTTACAGATAAAGAATTAGTATGACGCTGTTTCTCCTAACTGACATGGGAAGGTCCGGTCATCATCATCAAGAGTCTAATTTCTACACTGAAATAATCTTTCTCATTGACTGTGTCATTTTGTAAGGGTCTCTTCCCTTCAGATTCTGCAGTCAGAAGAAAAGTCCAAAAGCTTTGTAGTGTTACACTAAAAGAAATACCAAGAAGGACAAAAATATATATCTCTTTATTAAGAAAGCTGTCGTTGAGAATACTGAGAGATTAAATTCAGTTTAACTCAGTTCATTACAATCTTGTTTTTATCCCTGCAACCTGGACATTTTATCTGTTACCACATACAAACACAAGCCATACATACACTAAGAGAAGTAGAACACTGAACACCCTATGAGCATAAAAAGTTTTTGAGTAATTGGTAGTAAATACATACAATGTTCAAAACTATCCAACCCTCAATCCCAGTAACAAAGTTATACAAAATAATGAAATATGTGATAAGACAGCATATACTTAGTTATTTAGACCCTTTGCTCCAAGTGGAGCCTCCCCGTGTCTCTTCACATGTCTCCAGGTTCTCTCCACGCTTCTTCCCACGGTCAAAAAACATGCAACTTAACGTTAACAGGTTAGCAGGTTAATTGGTCACTTTAAGTTGCCCGTAGGTGTGAATGTGAGAGTGAATGGTTGTTCGCCCCCTATATGTCAGCCCTACGATGAACTGGCGACATATCCAGGGTGTACAATGCCTTTGCCCGATGTCAGCTGAGATTGGCTCCAGCTCCCCACGACCCTCCAGAGGATTAAGCGGTTACAGAGAATGAATGAATGAATGAATGACAAAAAAGCCAACTCACTAAACTGAGAGAATATTACACCTATACTAGCCTAGTATTTACTGCTTTGAGGCAGAGATAGCTCCCTTTTGTGACGAATTTGACAGATTTTGAAAAAAAGATGGTTTTTAAGAGTAGAGATGAAAAGTGAGACTTTTTACCCTGAATTTTTGCATTTATGTTTTGTAACTTAAGAAAATATGTGTTTCCATGTTTCCATGTAACATCATGCATAAATCCAGGAAAAAAAATATTGTGGAAGTTGCACTTTAATTTTAATGCTGGCCCAGCTTGGCCTAGCTGGGCCAAGTTACATTTTAAAGTTACATTGAAGGGCTAGGGAATGCATTACATTAATTCAATGTCCTCACAAAGAGAGACCCGCATATGTGTGGTCACATTAACATCCTCCATTGTATTGTTGCTATTGAGCTTTTTTGGCTACTGTTCTGCTCATAATGCAGCCACAGCCATTAACATCAACACTTCCTATTAAGAGTTATGAGAAAATGTTTGGAAGAAAGAGTGGAGTTCATAAGTAACTGTGTACACAACACTCAGGAGTTCTATTTGATAACCATTTTAGCATTGTGATCTGTGGACTGATAAGCAAATGTACAAGAGAGACAAAGCTGTCAGTAATGTTGCCTGCTCAGTTCTGTGGTACCACAATGCCACTTAACTCCAATTAGGCAGTAAGTCTCTGTTAAAGCAGGAATGTACAACGTCACTAGACCTGTGAAATGCATCAACATCAAATATTTACATTCTTTCAAAGCAGAATGAACATTTTCACTTTTCAGAAGTGTTTTTATGGGTAGCCTACCACTTCACAATAAGGGTACTCTTATAAAGGATTTATAAAGGAGATCGCAAACAGTTTATAAATCAATAATAAGCTGTTATAAGCCATTAGAAAACAAGGACAATAGTGGCCTGTTGTTGGCCAAATAGTGACCCCACTTTTACCATTGGTCTTAAGCTTCAGACCTCATTGTTACCGTTCTTTTGTTTTCTCCATCAGCAACATTTATAGGACTAACTCAGCTTCATCTGATATTTATTAAAGCTACAGGAGCCAAAATCATGGGAAAAAATGCAAAGAATTTGGAAAATACACTCCTTCCTTCTAGCAGATCTCTCCTCTCGGTCCATAACAAAAGACTAAATATAAAGTCCTGATGCCGTTTCACATTGCTGTGGAAAAGAGAACAAGAGACACTTTTCCAGGCTTCCATGTTGCATATTGGTTAGTACAGCAGTCAATCACATATTCAACCCCCCTACCTTATTGAAAACACCTATGATTACCCAAAGTGTGAGTCACGGGGTAGATTTTCTACAGCCTGAAAACCGAATTCACAGGAATGGGTAGAATTCTTGTTCCCTGTCACAACACTTGAATTACAATATGCTAAAATGTAATTATGGATTTTTTTGTCCAATGATGCCAAAAAAATTTGAGTTTGTGTAATGATGAATGCACCTTAAATTCAGAGCTAAGAGTGTGTTTTGTGCAATATTGAATTACATGAGCAGTGTGCTAACATATGCTAACATGGGCTAGCTGTGCTTTATAAAAGGATATAAATGGTGGTAAATCATTAGTCAATGGTCTGATGTGCAGTCTAATAAAGGGACAAGATAAAGTAAGCTCAGCAACTAGCAAGACCTGAGATTTAACAGATAAAAAGTACAGCAGTAACTTGATTTTGCCATTAGTGAGCCTGAATTGATGTATGTTCTTTTCTTAGAAAGTGTTTACAACATAATTTAACAATCTAGTTATAAACCATTTATAAATCCTACGTAAGGGTGCCCTTATTGTAAAGCATAGCCAGTTGGTGTCAGCCTTTAATTAATAGGTCATAGACTTTGATGACTAAAGCGCAAACTTAACAGAACAGAAGACACTTTCCTGTTTAGATTAATGAAAATTTCAAGGTACAATTGGTGATGCAGATAAAAAAGACATGTTACAGTAAAAATTCACAATGATGGAAATAGATTGGGTTTTACCCCAGATGGATTAAAGACATGCAATAATATATAAAGTTATTAAAATTTCTTGGTACAAAAGTAAGTAATGTGCTTCAGAATCTGAAATTTTGATTTCTACTTTGAGATGTTATATATCTGTATCTACTTAGCATGTGGTAGTAGATAGATAGATAGATAGATAGATAGATAGATAGATAGATAGATAGATAGATAGATAGATAGATAGATAGATA
>JAPQRN010001664.1:0-11563 GCA_037367275.1 Coranthus polyacanthus | reverse complement strand
GACATACAGTATGCAAGTCAACGGCTCCATCTTCTGGACAAACGGGGACAGTTCAAACACAAGTTTGTTAACCGTCATTACTGAAATACAGTCATGGAAAAAATTATTAGACCTCTCCAAATTTCAGACCTGAACCAACTGAAAACCTCTGAAATAAAGCTGAGCTTTGACCTACATGAAACATCAACAGCAAAGTGAAAGTGAGAGCATGAAAGTGTTGATTGAAAATCAAGAGTATTCAACCAAATATTGATTTCTGAACTTTGCTCAATTAAAACATTACTATTGTGTTGTTTAAAAATGAATTATTTAGGGTCTGAAAACACTTTATTTTTGTTATTTTGAGCACTTGTCGTTTTCTGCAAATAAATCCTTTAAATGACAATATTTTTATTTGGAATTTGGGAGAAATGCTACCTACCTATAAATTATAAAACCAGTGGTCCAATATTTTTTTCCATGACTGTATGCACCAGGGCTGAGTCTAACGCTGAACTCTGAGTTACTAAACCCTGAGATGTGAAACTGAGTTTTCGGTTCCAGAACAGCTGATCAGACTTTGTTCAATCAACTCAGAGACTGTGCACTCTGAGTTCAGGAGTTCCTGATGAATGAAAAAAGCCACTATCAATGGAGCTAAGAGACGATGATTCACCAAGGCAATGGGTAAACAAAAGGCAGTCCAAGTACATTCAATGGAGGTAGAAATATGTGCAGAAGGACATGCATTTGTGGACTATATGCGGATTTGTCTTGAAAACCTAGCAGCCGTAAAGAGCTTAATGTAGTTAAAAAAAAAATCAATATTTTGGTATTAATAAGTTATTTAATGTGGTCATTCATTCATCCTTTGACATGGATTTCCTTATTGGATTATATGTATTTGTAATTTGTCAAGAATGACATTCAGGATGCACCAAAAAGTAACAATAAGCTACAGACTCATGAAACTGCATGAGGCATTATTATTATTATTCTTATTAACACATAAGCAGCATTTAAACATAATGACTTAAAGTACGACACTTGAAATCTTTGAAATATATAATATGTTATTGTTCCCTCAGTTCGACTCCGCACATCATGACAGAGATGATTCATTGATCATATGTCTACAGCACCTATAGACATAATGCTCTTTTACTATATTATTTAAATAGATTCACAGTATTTATTTATTGAAAGTTTCCTGCAGGTGAACTGCTCTGACAAGCTGACAGCTGTCTGAATGTTCACTATACATTGTTAGCCTGTTTAATAATCCTGTCACAGCCCGGCTCAAAGACTGGGACAAAGTAGGGAGACAACACGAGGCAGTTTCTAAGTGAAAGTCATTTATTTTAACAAAACATAAATAAATCAATAGAATGTGTAGGAGTCAGTAGATCAGTAGTGTAAGGCATGTCTGGGTGTGTGAAGTGTATGAAGCAAACAAAAGTAACGGATGCTGCTGCTGCTGGGCTGCTGGAGCGAGGGAGTCTCCACTCACAGTGAGTGACTCCAAACACAAGGGTGACCACCATCCACTTTTCGATCTCTGTGCTGCTGAAAAATGAAGGTGATCTCCGTCGGTTAAACTCTAATCAATGTGTGGATCATGGATGTATCCGTGCTTTGGATATGCGCTGTGAGGAAAGCGAATGGAATGAGGAAATGAAGTGGCTGATCAGAGCTCTCCATTCAAAGAGCAGGAGGAGGAGATCTGCAGAAAGTTAAGGGTAAGGTGTGTCAGTTAAGGTGACTCAGAGTTAAACTAAACTGAAAAACTCTGAGTTTCCCTCATTTCAGGGTTAACAAACTTAGAGTTTGCACTAAATCCGCTTTGTGGAAGAGAACCTTGATGTATGTTTGAGTGGTGATAACAAGTGTGGCTATAGCATGACTTACTTTACAATGGCTAAAAATACCAACAAGTAACAAGTTGGACTTCGACACCCGAGAAAAACAATCTTGGCCAGTGTGAGAGGAACAGGGCAGATATTTGCACTCAGGTGGGTGAGGAGGTCCGGTGAAGAAAGAGATGGCTGTGGAATATTACACTTGAGAGAAAACCATTTTTTTCAAACCATTCCATGTGTTCATTGAAAAGTAGTTGGTCAGAAGCAGGTGTTGGAGACTGACACAAAGATTCACTTCTCAGCGATGATGGAAATTAAGCGTTTGTACTTACTTTGCAACACGCTATACATGCAAACATGCAAACACGTGCAGAAACATATCTTCACTGAAGCCTGACAGTGGCAGCATTATGCTGTGGTGCTTTTTTCTCTGCAAAAGAGCTTGTATAATTTGTGCAGTTGGCAGGATAACTTTTTGTGTCAGGAAATGATGTGATATTATGAGCCTTTTGCAAAAAAGAATGTAAAAAAAGAATGTAAAAAGTTGATCTAGATTCAAGGTCGACACTTGCAGAAGCTGCTCTACTACAGAGCGACTTCAATAGGTTGAGTAATCAATTAGTTTAGTGCACTTTATTTGTACTTTTATGTACAAAATGGTGGTTTTAATCACATATTTTTCAAATCACTGTCAAAACCTGTAGAATAAACATTGAATGTTGCAAAACTTGAAAAAGAACCAACAGGTTTCTACAAGTTAAACTACAGATCATTTTAACCTACAATATATTTTTAGGAACCACTAGTTACCACTTCATCAAATCTGCATTGGAGAATATCTGTCATTTATCATAACCTATCATAACAGATCAGTCTTTTTTCAACAGATGTTCAACTGTTCAATGAATGTGTAGAAGAACTCCACCACAGCAGTGCATTTCTGTCAGTGGAGCAGAATGTCTCATCAGCTAAATATGGCATGTATCGATGAACGTGTAAAGGCGAAGTATGAAGAGTTGGTGTGAACTCTTATATGCTCTCACATCTAAAAAAAAAGAACTCCTCAGAACACATAGTTTAACTTCCTTTTTTAAATGGGTAAAACAGATTGAGACATAAATATGGGTATTTTGCTGCTCAACTTTTAACTTTATTCACCAACATGTTGCTTAATTTCTATATACACACTAAAAAAACTAAAAACGTTTTTTTTTTTTTGGGGGGGGGGTTATGACATGTGAACCAAAACTAAAGTGTGATGTGCTTTTCGTGCTGTGGCTGAGCTGTCGAGGGGAGGTGCTGTATGTGCTGTCCTATCCTGTAACAAACACACTGCCTGGGTGACGTTAAATATCTAAAGGAGGTACAAACAGGATCTCCAAAGGTGTTGAAGTGGCAGGAACTTTAAAGGACTTTTCAGCCCTTCATTACATTATCTTTAAATGACATCTTATTTGCTGATATCGGCCGATACCGATATATATCGGTGATATATCGGTGCATCGCTAATAGGATGGTATAATATAATATAGTTGCGTTTTATATGTTTCAGGTGTTTTTCGTTAAACCAGCTGTCTTTCTCCAAATCCTAAATGTTATATGTCTGTCTTGTTGTGGATGTGGAGTATGTGAATGCATAAAAATTAGAGTCGAATATATTACGACTGCAGTCAAGACTCCACCTCCAGAATATCAGTATTAGAAGTCAGAGCTTGTAAGTGTCTGCACAGAGTTTGCTGTCAACAGTCACGGTAATACACCTTATCTGATACTAAGAGATTCTTCAAATGCATTTTTTATTCTATGAGGTGCCTTCCAATTTACATTTAGGTGGTTCAGATAAAGTTGACATTTTTTAGCTGATTTCTTTTTACTATTATGTTTTTCTGTTACTGTTCATGATGCAGATGGCAGCAGTGTGGCAGCTTATGGTCCTGTGGTGGGCATGGGGTCCTCTGTGTCAGCCGTCCTCTGTGAGCTACATCGGTTCACCAAAAGAGTGTGAGAAAGCTCACTTTGTACCTGGTTACAATTTGGGCGGCGAAGGCTTTGACATCGTTACAATGGAACGGAAAGGAGCCTACATCATCGACACTGAGACGTGGAAACTCAGCAACGGCACCTGCAAGCTTTACACCAACACCTACATGAACCGGGAGAAACAGAAGGTCCCGGCTGCCGTGGTGGACTGGAGAGCCCTCCGCAAGTGCAATGCGATGGTCTCCAGTAGAGCTTACGATTCTGTTGAAACCCTCGTCAACGATACGACATCGTCCGTGTCTAACGACTGGAAAGTCAGTCTGAATCTCCCTGTGCATCCCTCTGTCACTCTTGGCATCGGCTTTGGTGGTTCCCACTCTAAAGTTTCTACCTTTGCCATGCAAAAGTCAAAAGAAGACAGCTATTCCTTCCTCCGCCACTCTGTCTACTGTACATTTTATGGGTGAGTATGTGGAGAGTTATTGTCATGAACTCTGAATTCATGAGTTAAGTGTCTTAAAGGTGTCTTATTTAATAACCTTATAAACCAATATTTGAAGTGTGATGTTCACGGTAAAAAATGTAATCACTGGTTACTTTAAAAAGAAATTATGGCAACAAAGTGACCTCCAATATTATTGAGTAGATTTAAAGTTCTGAAATAACTCAAATAAATTTGAAAAGGAATCAAAATAAAATGTATTCTACAAAATTGTGAGATTTAGTTTGATTTCCTGGATATTTGTATATTTAATAAATCTCTAGGATAAACTTACTAACTTACAAATTTACTAACTTAACTCCATTTATAATTTTTTTTTCCAAGAATGAATAAAAGAACAATTAAAACAACTTTCAAACTATCACTGAACTAAGACGTAGTGCCATGAAAATATTATGGAAAAAAATGCAAAATGAGGTGCAAATTCAGAATCACTGAAACCACTTAAAAGGAGTAAAATAAATAAATGTTTGTAGTATTTCATTATCTACATTAAAGTCTACTCAATATTATATTAATATTTTTTTTCTTCTTAAATTGGTTTCAGACTGGCCTAAGTTTTTACAGAGTTCAGTGTATTTAAACCATAAAGATACATACTGTTCTGAAGTGTTTCCCAATTTCTTTTCTCTGGACCCACTTTTTAAAAAATGATCAACCATTGTGACTGAATTCGTAACAGTCCTTATCTATAAATCACATTCCTGACCATTTTTACTGCCATTTCTGCTATCTGATAAATCACTATTTAATTTTACATACACGTTGCCATTGAAAAAACAATAACTTTCGCTTTTCTTTTGTCTCATCAGTAAAACTAGCCTTTCATGCTACGGACAATTATCAGAACAACATTTGATAACATTAAAGACATGCTTCTTGGTTAAAGTTTTTGAAATGATAATTAATTTGAAGACAGAATATAATCTCTGTACAGTGTATAGCAGTAATGATCATTTTTGAACATATACACCTTTTGTTTTACAGCTACAGACTGGCACCGAAACCTCCACTCAGTCATCACTTTCAAGCAGCTGTGAACTCCCTTCCTCCTTATTCATACAAAACGCTGGCGCAATATCGCAATCTGATTGACACATACGGTACACATTACATCACGAAGGTGTCTCTTGGAGGGGAAATGAAGGCGATCACTTCCATCAGGACATGTAAGGCGACCATGAACGGGCTGTCAGAGACAGATGTCAGGGATTGTTTGTCAGTTGAGGCATCGGCCGGCTTCGCAAATACCATCAGTATTCAGGCCATGACGCAGAACTGTAAGGCAAAAAAGAAGAAGTTAGGTTCAGGCCAGAGCTTTAGCAACGTGTTCAATGAGCGTTATACAGAGGTCATTGGTGGAAATATTAAAGGATCTGATCTCCTCTTTGTAGGCAAGTCAAACCCCTCTGCGATTAACCACTGGCTTGATTCACTGAAAAAAATCCCTGATGTGGTTCGATACAACTTAAAGCCTCTACACACCATACTGCCAAGTGTTCATCCTGCCAGAGACGGGCTAAAAAAAGAGGTGGAGTCGTACATTAAAAAAAATGCAGTGCTGAAAAAATGCTCCGAAAAATGTAACATCGGGCACAGATCCAGCTCGAGGGATCCTTGTGCTTGCGTTTGTAACAGTAATCAGAATGTCAAGTCAAACTGCTGTCCTGCTAGGATAGGTCTTGCGACATTAACGGTCGACAGGCTCTATGCAGAGGGACTGTATGGGGATAAGTGGACTGAGACCGATGGCTCCGTTGAGGTGAAGTACCGTAACCAAATAAAGCGCACTGCCATCATTACTGATAACGACAATCCTAAATGGTCAGAGAAATTTAAATTCGGCCCCATCACCATCAACGCGCTGAACAAACTTAGGTTCACTGTTTATGATGAGGACACTTACTGGAACAGCGATCTGCTTGGCAGCTGCTCTATTAGTCTGCGTAGTGGCAGAACTAAAGGCAGCTGCATGTTCGATCACGGCACCTTCTTCTTCTCCTTTGTGGTAAAATGTGCACCACGTCTTGGCGGCGCGCGGTGTCAAGACTACATACCATCTCCTCTCAGTCCTTCTCTGGCCAAACAATTTTACACCAGAAATGGGGTTCTTGTTGGAGAAAATGGCGAACAGCATGCAGAATCAGTCATTTAGTTTGGTTCAAGGCAGCAGATGACATGAGATAATGAAATATGGAGCCTTATCTTCAGACGGTGCCAGTTGCTGGTCATGTGATTTTTGCTTTTACATTGGACCGTTTCCTTTTTGTTTTTCTTTCTGTATTTTTATGTGCAAACAAAATTTTCTAAGTCTCAAATTTAGTAACAAGATGATTGTAAAACTGAAATTGCTTTTCTATTTTCTGCTCATTGGTCACATATATATATATATATATATATATCTATAGATATATATATATATATATATATTTCCTATGTACGTGACAAAATCTGCCAATAAAGCATCGCAAAGACAAAACATGTTTATTTTTAATGTGTTCTTTAATAATAAGAAGAATAATAAAAGTAATGAAAAAACTTTAACAAAGTTACATGGTACTAGTAACATATTTGAGTCATCTCAGCATTTGCAAAGCGTGTTCCTGCTGTGGCTGAAGTGAAAACACAGCAGATATGAACATAAATGACTCAGTCTAAGTAAACCCATGGCTGTAGCTACATTGAAAAGCTGTTCCTGTAAACATGTACTATCTAACGAATACTAGAAACCGGTAAAGTTGTTCAAACTATGTTGCTCATTGAGGACAGGGTTGGGTCAAATCAACAATAAAAAACCCCCCACAAAGACCGTCCAGTTAAATATTAGATATTAATTAGATAAATATTAGAAATGTCCATAATGTTGAGTGACAGTCAGGAGAAGTCAGACACACTGTGATGCATATTAAAAAACCTTTATTACGGTAGGTCATGGATAAGCCGACACTTTTCGACTCCGAAGATTCTTCATCAGGGCATCAAACTGCAATGAAGACGGGTGGTCAGTGGACAGACATACAAAATATACCAACAAACTGAATAAATAAAACAACAAAATATACCAATACATAGGAAATACTAATACAAAAAATCAAAACAGGAGTACAAACTAAGGACGTGTTAGAAAATAGAATTACAACCTCATTAAAGTCAAAGGAACAGTCAAAGGAAACTCAAGTAATAATATAACGTATACAAAAGTTCAACAGAAAATAAATGAATGCAAAATTAGACTCCACAACTTGAGAATAAACATAGGAGAATATCCTCAAAAATAATGATCAAGTAAATATGCAAACAAATTTGAAATTAAATGAATATACCTAGAATATACCTAGGAATTGAAAAACCAATACAAAAAATTGCCAGAAAAATCTAATTACAAACAAGTACAGACAAACTGCCCATGCAGAAAATAAGAATATGATATGTGCAAAAGAATAGGATCATCAAATTATAAATGCAATATCAGATTTCACAAAGAAAAGTATATTCAAAAAATGTCCAAAAGGATGAAGTGATTATTAACCTGCACTGAATAAAACTTTAAAGTCAAGTTGTTTTTTTTTGTTATGTTCTACAAGGATTAGACATATTAACATGACTGAAGCACATGGTTACAGAAACACATGCTGGGGCAGTTTGTGAAGTCTCATAACTACTCATAAACATAACTTTAACCCAAACCTATTTCAGACTGTTGTAACAAGAATCTAATGTTCAGTGTGATAAACGTCTGACTGCAGGACATGAGTCGAGCTCTCTTCTGAAGGCTGTGCTGCCTGTTAAAAGCCGCTACAGATGCAAAGCTTTCTATTATGTGCTTCTTCTCCCAAACACTTCTATGACACTGAGCTCGAAATGACCAGACACCACTTTACTTCTGCATTTTCTGACAGTGTGTTTGTTCCCCAGCTACAAGTGGACAAATCAAGTACAAATAGAACCAATGGCTGTTCCCACTAGAAACTACAAACCGTATCTGTGAGTTTCATGGCAATCAGATGCCAAAATGCCACACAGCAGTACACACACTTTTTGCAAATTCATGTAAAGATCCTGGAATTCAATCTGTTGAACTTTCTTCACAATTCAAGGATCTATGGCTATGTTCACACTGACAGCCTTAGTGCTCAATTCAGATTTGTTGCTCAGGCCAGAGTTTTTTGTTTGGCTATTTACATTATTATTATTTTCACACCTTATAAAGTTGAAGCACCAAAACTCTAATGACACACGCTTTGATGACAAGTGTAACAAAGCAATGAATGGACTTGAACTTCTTCTGTTTGTGACATTTTGTAAGAAACATTACATGGATGGAAGAACAAAACGTGTGTCATTTGCTCTGGCAGGTGCTGTGGAGACTTCACTCATTAAGTAGCACTTAATCCACTCTGTCCCTCCGTCATCCACTTCAGTTTATACAGAGCTGCTCGATTCTTCTCCAGGACGTTGCACTTCTCTTCTCATAGTTCCATTTGAAGCCACGATTGCAGTGTTTTTTTCATTTTAGCTACCTCTGCCGTGCTTACATCTTGACATGGGAGTTTAGTTTGTAACAATGAACACTCAAGTTATGATTAAATCTGCACTGTGCAGTTTTTTCGTGTCACTGAGCAAAAATTCCACAATTACCTTTAAGCATATTGTAATTCAAGAGGTCTGACAGGAAAGACGACTTCCACATCGCCTCTTGGATCTGGTTTCAGGTTGTTGAAAATCTACCCTAGGACACTGAGGTTTTAGGCGCTCATAGGTGTTTTCAGACCGGTAGGTAGATAAATATGTGATTGACGGCTGTAATTAAAGATCGCTGATCAGATTCAGTCAGATGCGACTCTACTGCTCTACTCTGTGGCTCTACACAGAAGGTTGGAAAAGTGACTTTGTTTTTTTCCCCTGATTTTGGCTCCTGCAGCTTTAATTAGCATGTAAGCTCTAGAAACCAAACATCAATATTACACAATACTTATTTTAAATCCCACCTCAATGATCTCATGGTTATTTTCCTTCGACTAATATATCCACTATATTGATTTCATTAAAAAAAATATATATATTTTGGAGATTCATCCACATACCACTAGAAGGAGCACCAGTACCACCCATGGCACATGTACAATAGTTGAAGATCCACAGCTGTGGAAAATAAAAGACAAAACATCACTCTGGTTTTGTCTTCATACATAAATCTCGCGTCTTTACCAAGTGTTCATATCCATTAAGAGTGACTCCATGAGTTCAGTCTTTAGCAGAATCGTGTGACTTCCACATTCATTCACATGTGACGTGCAATTATAATGTAAGACAATGTTAATATAACAGAACACGACAGAACCCAACACTGCTCCTGCACATGTTTCTGATACGCTCATCTTCACGTTTACAGCCATGCACCTGTCACTCGTGTAAAGGTTTCATGTGTGTAGGATCAGTGTTTGCATATGTCTGTGTACACACGCGTGTTTTCATATAGGGCATGTGCTATGTTCCCTGTGTTTGTGAATGTATTTACAGTAGTACAAAGAGGCCTCTGAACATCCAAAGCCATCACTTTGTCTGTGTGTGTGTGTGTATCGACACACTTCTCTGTGTTATAAATAGAAGGTGGATACATCAATTCCCTTGTGACACACAGCTCAAGTTCAAAAACTTAAAGGGGACAAGACACGGTTGACAAACACACAACAGCTAATAAACAATGCAATCCTGCTATTACGTTAAGTTAAAGGGCTACCAAGTATGTAGATTTATCTGTCATTTAATAATGAAATATAATGAGGCAGTGAGGGGAATAAATATCTCTTTTTCCCTATGTTTTGTCGTTCTGACTTATTCAAAATAATTCAAAATGATGAATTTGTAATAATGTTATAGTAACTCAGAGAAACATTAAAGGTTTCCCAGTCACTGATCTTCAGACTGTACTTTTTTTCAGCGGAGTGGTGTGTAACAGCTGTCATGAGCACATCTACTTTGCGCATGACACTCCTGCCCCTCTGTGGTGGAAATACAAACTGCAGCATCTCCTCAGAATCAGACAGATGTTGGTCTTACTGCAGTTCTGGATGAACAGCAGCAGAGGGTGAACATCTTCACTTTTAGGAGGAGACACACTGGAAGAAAATCCCAAGTCTCAACATTTACCTCTTTGTGTTGAAGATAATGTCTGTTTCAGATACAGTAAAAAAAAAAAAAATCAGTGAATATTACATATTACATATAAATGTTTACACGTTCACTAGTATAAAGCATTTTGATGTACATAGTTAAGGTGGTGCATATTAAACAACTTGCATGATAAAAAAAACTTCAATCGGCAATGTGCAAAGTAAAGTTGTCAAAAAATGTTCAAGTACAATATTTCTCTAGAAATGAAGTGACTGTGGAATGTAAGAGGCACAAACTTTGTACACTCATCATCAATAGCCTTCCTAGTTTTATTACTAGTCACTTTATTGCCTTCATAATAGTAACTAATGAACTCAATGGAAAGTAAATAATAATAATGTCATTATAGTGACATACAGCAAACTGTTTAAGGTGGCTGAAGGGCTGTTTGACTGGGTATAAATCAGACGGTTAGAGCACAGTGAAATCTCTGACGTGTACATTCACATACACAGCCCATTTAAAGATCCAGTGTGTCAGATTCAGGAGGATCTAATTGCAGAAATGGAATATAAAAATCTGAATAATGTTTTCATTAGAGTATAATCAAATGAAAAGAATCATGTTTTCATTACCTCATTGCAACCAACGTTTGATTTTTTTCACTTCTGTGCTTTTTGGTTAAGGGGATATTAACTCTGGACCTCTCTGCACCTTTATGCTAGGTGTCACCCACTATAAAATGGTGAAATGGTGGCGCAACATGGTAAACTCTATAAATGACGCCCTGCTCCTTCTGTAGATATAAACTATCTAAGGCAGACCTGGGCATTGTAAGGCTGTCCCTGTCCGGCCCGCGTGAGGTCAATGGGGAATCAGGAATCAAACGTAAAGAAGTGTATATTATGCATGCAATACATCTGCGATGCTTTTATTTTGAAGGCGACTGCTATAGTTTTCATCTGACTTGCGTGCATGCGCACCTTGCTGTAACGTATCGGCGAACTTAAGTTTACAAGAGGTGAGTTAACTTTTAGCTCCACAAGATCAGATTCTGTTAAAAAGACTGATACAGAATGTAGAGTTTTCAACAAGACATGGACTTGTAAGTATTTATTTACTGAAGTCA
>JAPQRN010001662.1:0-11571 GCA_037367275.1 Coranthus polyacanthus | reverse complement strand
GTTTTTCTATTAAGTTGATTTTATTTTACATACTGTCCCACAATGAAAAGGTAACGTTTATCATAAATGTAAACCTCAAGGTTTTATGTAAAAATCTGTCAAAAGATGCAAGAAATGTTTAAGATGTTAAGAAATCAATGTATTTAATTTAATGACAATGAAAAACACAATTTTCTCAATAACAAATAAAATATAGATTAAAATATGATGTTGAAAAACAATCTAGAAACAATTAATATTGAAGAACAGAAAATCAAAAGGTTACGATGTTGAAAACCACTCATCACTGAATAAAACTGAACAAAAGTAAAAAAATATGATCGTTATCAGGTTCTGTTCATGTGATGGCTTAGTTCAGTCTGGACAGTATTTACATATATATACATATATATACATATGTATATATATGTATATATATGTATATTCTGTGTTGTTGTCACATTGTGTCTCAATAAGAAGATGAAGTAAATGAAGTAAAATGATAATTAAATGTCTGCGTATCTTCCTCCAGAGGATGAATCTGTTCGTTACATCAAAGTCAGTATTTGATGTGAAAATATTGGTTATTAATTTCTCCCCATCAGACAGATATTTGTGCTTCATGTGTGTCTCGAATCAATTAATATTTGATGTTAAATCCAGTGAAGTCACATAACAGATCACTGCTTCTCCTTCAGGTTGTTTTTCATTTAATTGTTCGTATGTTTTGTGTTGTTTGTTTGCTGCTAATTTTTAAATTTAAAATGCTAATTTAACCTCCAGCTACGGCCGTTAATTTGCATTAGTGCGGAAGAAAACAAATGTTTCTGCTGTTTAGACTGAGAGAAGAAAGAAAAGCAGCAGAAACAAACTGTAGAGTGAAAATGGAAACTGCTGATAATGAGTGCATTGACTTCAGGACTGGACCAGTCGCTGATCTGCAGACGCTGCATTCATCAACAAAACATCACGGTTTAAAAACACATGGTTTTTATCTGTTTCAGAGATGTTTTGCAAGTGAATCACATCTACAAACTGCAGCTGTTAGAGCTGATAATGATGCTAAATGCAGATGTAAAGACCGTTTGAAAAAATAAAAATCAAATAATGAACTGGTCGATATTAACATCCTCAACCTCCAGAAAAAAAGACAGTGTTTGACTTTATTAGAAAATAGATAATGGTTAAAGTCAATGTAATAAATAAATAAATGAAACAGTCATAATCTGGAATCGAACGTCCAACCATAATATATTTAGATGGGTGTGAATTTTATTTTTGAATTATTATTTTCTCTAAAGTCACTAATTCCATTCGTGAAGCCTGATATTTGGAGCCAAGTTCAGCTCATCCTAGTAGTTTATTAAATGTCTTATTGCTGCAGATTAATGGGTCAGTTTCCAGGTAAAAGTATGACTCATGTCCAGGCATATTTCTTAAAACACTGTGGGAAAATATTACTAGAAAACTGTCTCTTTTATGTCCTTTTTATTGGCACAAAGCTGAGTCTGGTCTCACTCCAACCTGATCACATTCTGCCTCTGGGTCATGAGTCCTTATCGTCCGTCACCTGGTACCAGTAGACCAGCAGGACGGTCCACATACAGACCGGTGGGACGTCCAGACAGAGACCGGCAGGACAGTCTACAACCAAATAGAGATCGATGTACGTAAACGTCGTGAATTGACGACATGGACCAGGTGACATGGTTGAGTTTCAGAAATCTCAGTAGGAAGTGGTTTTGGTGGTTTTGGTGGAACACCACAGTTTGTGGACACAGGAGACCAGGGTTAAGGGGTCAGTTGTTTTGAAGACAGTAATTTGTGTTTTGGTCGTTGTCATGTTGGCTTTTTTTGAAGTGGTCGTATTTAGACAAAAGGGGCGGAGCTGCAGGACTGTGAGGGGTCATGTGTGAGCTAATGCTAAACGCTAACTTACTGATTCAGTAAAACTGTAAACTTCATCAAACATCATGTAACAAAGTCATTTCACATCCGTTAGTGTAACTTATTAAACACAACTACAGTTGAGATTGTTTTATTAAATAAACGTCAGCTCAGAAAATCTGACTCAGCAGCAGTGAGCTGTCAATCACACCTGTCAATCACAGCTTCTATTAGACCTGAGACCTGATGAACCATGGACCACAACACTTATTAGAGGGTCCACATGAAACCAATGAGACCACAATGACTCCTTGGAAAACACGCATTCTGACAGAGTACATTGTACAAGCCAGACTAGGACCAATGTACTTTGAATTCTGTGTAAATTAAGTGTTTTTCAAACTAAAAACATGGCTGATGTCTTCAGTTCAAAGCTCAGTTCACCTCCTTCGTTCTTCTTGTTTCACTGATAGATGAAAGCGATGTCTTCGTACACCTAGACGTTCAGAGTAATGTCATTTAACAGTGTGCAGGACTGATTCAGCCACAGAGGAACACCCTGAGTGTAACCAGGTCTTCAAATTTATGATCATTTAGTGATCATATTGATGAGAACATTAGCCTATTGTGCTGCTTTTATGTTTATCGCCAATAAAAGATTAAATACGGCACAAAGAGAGAAAAGAGGGTTTTGTAAAAGCCAAGAGGGAAGAGAGAGATTTACGACTCGACAGTTTAATCTCCTGATCATAAAGAGGACGGAGGGAGGCTGTATTCCCCTCCCAGTCCTCATCACACGATGCAAGGCATGATGGGATGACGGGGGATGGGGATTGACTGAGGAGCGAAGCGGAAGGCGGCGCCGAAGACCGACCGACCAGACGCCGAGCTGCTGAACCCACACTGACGACAAAGAGGTGACGCTGAAGCTCCACATCACACAAAACAATCACTATGGTTGTGTTTAGATGTTGACGTGTTTACAGTTGAATTAAGGATGAGGGCTGTGATTGGCTGATGCTGAAGAAAACATCAACAGCGTTGCAAAAACAAACCATCAGACTTTTGAGCAGGTTTATAGATGAACACACGGATGGCGATCACGAGGCTGTATGCGTCAAGAAAAAAGACACGACATTATTGGAATAAAGTCGCCATATTACGATAAAGTCATAACATTGTGAGAATATTCTACTGTTGATTAATCTTATTGGGTCGTCAACAGAGGACAATACATAATATTATAATACATGAATTGATTATCCTGGTTAAAAGAAGAGTGTGTAAATGTTGACGTCAGCAGAGTCATGTGAAACGTAGAGAACACACCTCAGATGTAGCAGACATGAGATGAAGAGGTTCGACACACACTGAAGACATGTTAATGTTACATCAACGTGTAGAGAATCACAACTAACTCAATGACTTTTCATACATGTAGCAGCTGGTCCTCAGTTGGTTTCTTCTGAAGCTTTCTGGATGTTGTTTGTTGTATCTGCTCTACTTTTAACAAATGTTGTGCTGAGATATGGAACAACAATGGTATAAAATTATTTTTTAAGTGTAAAATGTTTGTTGCAGGAGCATCCCAAACCCCGACCCAGATGGCATCTGTAAACCCTCTGAACACTGAGGAAAACCTGGGAACTTAGTGTTAGTTTGGTGAGTTTCAGCTTCTCCTGCTCTACACGGATCCAAACGTGGACTCTTCTGTTTCCAAAAAACCACATGGTGAGTCCACAAACCAACAGGACAACAGGACAACACGTCATAGAGGCTTCGTCCACTTTTCAGAAACTCTCTTCAGAAAGTTTATGGACAGAACTCAAACAAACTGATATTAAAAGGCTGCAGCTTCTATGTTTTTACATTGATCATATAAAATGGTAAAGAACCATTATTAAATAAATTGTATCTTGATGATTCATTGTCAACTGATGTCAGTGTTTTTTAGGTGGTGTTTGGAAGTGAGTCCAGATACAGACCAGTATAACCTCGACAGCACGTTAATGAAGTCGACTTCAGCTCTTCTTCTTCTTCTCCTCTTCTGTGTGTTCATCTGCTGACCCGTACGTGTTATGTGTAATTTGTTTAAAGCAGAGCTAATCCTCAATTGTCACGCTGACATAATCCCATCGCCGCCTTTCCTCTTCAATCCCATCATCCCCCTCTCTCCCACAGCCTCCGCAGACCTTCAGACAGCAGCAGAAATCACCACAGC
The DNA here is from genome assembly GCA_037367275.1 of Coranthus polyacanthus. Taxonomy (NCBI): domain Eukaryota; kingdom Metazoa; phylum Chordata; class Actinopteri; order Kurtiformes; family Apogonidae; genus Coranthus; species Coranthus polyacanthus. The sequence continues at coordinate 7,484 of JAPQRN010001662.1, read as the reverse complement.
CGCCACTCCAACATGAACCAAATGTCATCCTCCAGCACCTCGTGGAACCGCGAACCACCGACATAATTACAGCCGATTGGCAGGATTCATCACCGGCGTACGGAGATGGAGACGGAGACACCGCCACCGCCAGAAACCATGTGAAGGACTCTGAAGGTGAAGCCACGAGAAGATACTGAAAGACACTGACAGACAAACATCAACTTAATCCAGTTCAAATGTATTTTACCTCCTGAAAGTAAACATTGAAACATTAAATACATCTTTTAAAAGTACATTAATGCAGCAGTAGACATTTCAGACCACATTTTTCTTTTGTTCTTTAATTAATCTTCTGGGCTTTTAAACTGAGTTACACATTTTTCCAAAGTCCTTCACACAAAAACCCGCACAAAGACTCTTTTCTTCTCTTCATAAAATGACATTTATAGTCACTCCCGCCTTTAAAAACATGAAATAATGACGTTGCTGTGGTCAGAGGATCTGCTGCCTGAAATATTCAGTATCAAAATGTGAGCGTTACAGATCAGCACACTGTCTCGACCAATAGGAGGAGTTTATCGTCCCATGACTGTTGACAAGCTCCTCATCTGACATCTGTTCAAACTGTAGAAAACAAACCAAAACCTCTGACCTGAGATGAACAACCTGTGGATGTAGAGGCCGTCGTAGAGCAGAGAAAGCCTGACATTCAACAGCTTATTACCCAGAATTCATCATCACTTATCTGTAAATGACAATAAGGCCTTGTCCTTATTCCAACATTCTGAATATAAATGACGTCTACGTGACCTGCGTATATATATATATATATATATATATCTCCATACACACATGGAAATGACTTATTTACAACATAAATGTATTATTGTGAGGAACAGTTTCTGTAGTTTAACTGTAGTTTTTATATCTCAAGAAGAGTAGGATTATAACTCATATGTATTATAGATGGATTAATACTGAATATAAAATAAATACAAATAACAAAAAATACATGTTCAGGCGGCACGGTGGTGCAGGGTTCGAATCCAAGACCGGCCTCTGTGTGGAGTTTACATGTTCTCCCCGTGTCTGCATGGATTCTCTCCGGGTTCTCTGGCTTCCTCCCACAGACCTCCATGCACCTTAACGGGTCTAATTGCCCATAGGTGTGAATGTGAGAGTGAATGGTTGTTCGTCCTACATGTCAGCCCTGCGATGAACTGGCGACATGTCCAGGGTGTACCCCGCCTTCGCCCAGTGTCGGCTGGGATCGGCTCCAGCCCCCCCGCGACCCTCCAGAGGAGGATTAAGCGGTTACGACTATGACTGACTGACATGACAGTTCACTGTTTGAAGTATATGTCTGTAGTGTATGCACTGTCTGCTCTATGTACTGTATTCACCTGGAGATTTTCAATGTGTTAAATCCTCTAAAGACCCTGAAAAGTGAGGCAGGAAAACATGAGCAGCAGTGAAACACCAGATCCACACAAGATGAACGGAAACCTGGAAGCTAGAAAAGTCAGTCCAGAATCCAGTCAGACGTCCACGGGTCAACTTCATGTAGACTTTACAAAGAAAAAACAGATTATTAAAGGTCCAGTGAGGATCTCATTTCAGTATGAATATAAGAATAATAATAACTGAAGTTTTTGAAGCCACTGTAGGGGAGGATGGAGGGGGAACTTCACCACTAGATGTCACTAAATATCACACACTGAATCTTTAGAGAAACATGACTTGATCAAAGTTAACATAAACTCAAGCGTCTGATAAAAATGTGTCTTTTTGTTGTGTCAGATGAAGCATCCTGCGTCTGTGTTACCCCCCTGTGGAGGACGACCTCTCGTCTCTCTAAGCCTGTGTTACCCCCGTATCACGCCTCGGGTTGTATTTTAATGTTAATAAGCAGAAAGTCGCTGGTTTCTCTTTGGGAGCAGAGAGTGAAAGGTCCTCTTCTTGTTCTGATTTCATTTCAGCTGCCAGGAAAAAAAAACAAATGAATCCTGATGTCATCAACATGATGTGATTGAAGAGAAACGTCACACAGCGATTATTGTGAATCCGCAGATAAATAACACAACAGAACTTTGAGTCTTTATCACACAAGAGAAGTTCACACCTGACACACTTACATAAACGATTTCTAGGAAGATGCCATTTCTCTCACCATTTTTACATTGTAAAGACAAAGACACCGACAAATCACTCATGCATAATTCAAAAGAAACTCTGTACAATCATTTAGTGTCTTTTCAGCTCAAATCATGGATGCGAGTCATGAATTATGATGAGCGCCAGGCTGCCACATGCACACATTCTGTAAAGTGAACAATTAAAAGCTGCTAATGAAGCACAGAGATCAAGCGCCTTTCTGTGTTCGCCCTGAAGGAGGCTTTTCCATCAGCTCTTTGATCACAGCGACGCCTGAGGACCGCTTTCCTCTGGCTAAACGCACATTAACGCTCAGCCATCATCCCCCGCTACAAAACACAGAAACAAAAAACTGACACAGGCTCATAACACAACAAATATTTCCTGCCGAACAGGATCCATGAAAGTCTCTGCTTGTTGAATCATCATTACACACATGAAAAAAGGCAGCAACCAAAAACACTTGTTTGTGAGCGGAGAAATCAGAGTCAAAACAAAGACAATGCAAAAAAAACTAGAAATCACACAGGGCACTGTCTGTGTGACACGAAGCTGCTTTTCTTTCTTTCTGCTCCAAAGCCAAATGCAAATTAAGGCAGGCGCTGCTGGAACTTTAAAATTTTTATTTATGCCCGCCTACTGAGTTGCACATGTTTAATCTTTTTCTTTTTCTTCTTCTTCTGTTCTTGGGGAATATGCAAAGTTTATACCAGGCCTGCATCCTGGCTTTCATGTCAGGCCTTGGCTTCTTGACTGAGACTCAGACAGACGTTGAAAGAGATTGAGGAGTCAGGTAGAAGCAGAGTTAGCCCGAAGGCTGCACTCTGCGAGGTGACGGCTGTGTGCGCTAATTCGCCCTGACACGCTCCTGATGCCAGCCCTTCATTATAAATATTTTTAAAGGGGCTCCGACCTTCTGCGTGCCCCGTCCGGGACCGGAGCTGCTGCGTGCACGAGCCTTTGATTCCTGCTCCTCTGTGGGGTTTCGGGCTCGTCATAATGACAGCGCTGCTTGACAGCTCCTCATCACGCGCCTCGTCGTCTTTTGTGGGAAGTTTTGCAACAATTAGCATAAATATTTCATCTCCATCCGCCCTGCGTCGCCCCTGCTGCCGCTGCTGATCCGGCTGAAAGCCTGACGTGTCCCAGAGATGTCACCGAGTGAAGCCGGAAAATGACAAACCTTTGTAAAGTGTACTTTTCTCCCTATTAACATACAAAGATGAAGCAGTAGAGGCAAACAGCCAAACACATGTATCCTTTGTGGAAGCTTTTGTTGAACATATTTGGGAGTGATGTGAGGAGAAGCAGCTGTGAACTGTGGCCTGTGAGTATGCAAATCTCCCCGCTGCATTTATGAGATATACTTGTACACATTATTTATTTCACACCAACTTATTTACATTCTAGATGGAAAGCCATCCGATGGAAGTTTACCGAGGGAATCGTCGCTCCCCGGCTGCTGCTGACTTATGACAAGTGGGAAAAAGTCAAGAAACTTTCAGGTAAGTAGTGCAGGAAACTCACAGAGGAGCTTTGTCTTTTACACAAAGTTTTATTTCAGCCACAGCTTTCACTCTGCAGATAATGAAGGTGCAGTAACATTATAAGGGAACATAATGCGATGCCAATTAATGTGTGCGTCTGCCTGTGCCTGCAGCCATTGAGCAGCGAAATTAAATATATACTTACATCTGATTTCAAAGGACTTGTAAACCCTCTCTGGTTCCAGCGCCCACTTTGGAAGACTTTACTTAAGCTGGAGGAAGAGCATCATTAAAATTAAAGTGAACGAAGGAAGCAGAAGATTTCAGCAGTCCTGCCGTCGGCGACTGCTCAGCACTTCAAAACAAACTGCACAGGCAGACGGGATCCAGATCCAGTCCAACGCCCGCCCGTCCTGCGCTATGGGATGTTGTTTGTTGGCTCTGGGACGATGAACTCCTTCAATGAGAGATGGACATTCAACAGAAAGAAAATGAAGCAAAAACACAGAGGATATGCTCACTAATACACTTTTCAGCATCTGCACAGATCAAGCTCATAAACAAGACCATATCTGAGATAATTACAAACCATGTGGAGGAAGTTGTCCAGGTCCTCATTCAACACACGTCTTCTGGCCTCATTATAAGACAAAGACACGAGAAACCGAATAGAAACCACATCATGATCCTAATTATTAACTTAATCTGCAACAGATTATTTAAGGACGAGCTCCCTTGTGAACAGAGGAGTTAAAGTCCACATAGTTTCCTCCAGTACAAGTACACGTACTGAGGTAAAAGTACAAGTACTGAGTCTTTACTGCAGTAAAAGAGACAAAGTCCAGTCTCTGAAACGTCCTCAAAGTCTAAAGTGTTTGAAGGACGTTTGTATTGAACTGAACCTCACGTCATATTAATATAATGTGAAGATATTAAACCATTTAACTTCAAATCAAATCATGAACAATGACTGATAATAATCAACATTAACTTTGATCCAGTCAGTTTAATCCGGTGACAACCTTTATGTTTTCATTGTCTTTGTTTTGTGGTTTTCATGTTGTCTTTAATATTCGTTATCTCTTGTTTCATCTTCATATATTTCAGATATTTCTGATTTTCACTGATGATTCACAAACGGATCATCTTTTCCAAATGTCATTGTTCCATCCATTTACAGATCATGATTGTCTTTAATCACGTCTTCTCACATGACGTCTTTCCAGCCAGTCATGCTTATTGGGATGATGAACTCGACAAACGAACACCGTTTTCCTTAACTCAAGTTCTCTTTACTAATCAGAAATTAAATTTTATTTTATATTGAACACATTAACTTACAGGTCAGTACTATATTTACTCAGAGAAAACATCTTGGTTCTGATTTGAGGATGATAAGTTTCCTCAAAATATAATGATTTTAAGCTTCTGGTTCGTTACTTGAACATTTTCCATCTAGCAACCCTGAGATAGGATGAGGATTTGGGTCATGAGGAGGATCAGAGTCCTCCACATCCAGAAGAGTCAGTGGAGGTGGTTCATCTGGTCCAGGTGCCTCCTGGACGCCTCCAGCTGAGGTGGTTCATGTCCAACCAGGAGGAGACCCCGGGGCAGAACCAGGACACGATGGAGGGATTATGTCTCTGGCCGGTTGGGAATGTCTCCACTTGGAGGAGGTGAAGGAGGAGGGAGGTCTGAACCGAGACCTGGACCCAGATAAGAGGAAGATGGATTTTATTTTCCTCAGTGGAACCTGCCTTTCTCCCTTTTTACCTCAATCCTCTCAAACTTTTACTCACACTCTGTTTAGTGATGTATATTCATACGTATAGTCTTTTTATTCTGAAATTAAACAGTAATGATGTTACAATGCAGAAAATGATGTATTTCTGTCATTCAGAAACAATTGTAAATACACAAGTCAACAGTTTTAGACGTGTAAAATTCAGGGACATGTTCTGAATCTCACTACATTGAATGGACATAAATCTGTACTTTCAGAGTATTTATGAAAAATTTGATCTATTCACTATATATAAATAAATATACATTCATTATTCCACAGCTGCTCCTTTACCCATGATTGTATATGTGAGAAAGGCTTTCTGAACCACATCTCAGGTCCAGGTCTGAGGTTTGGATGGTGGATGATGTGGAATGTTGGTGAAAAGGTGATTCACACATTTTCAATCACGTGGAAAAGAAATAGTTTTCTAACACAAAATAAATGAGTAACTTCCCTGACTTGGTGTTCCTCCTCAGGTTTTCCTCCATGTTTTCCTCTTTATCTAAATTCAGCAGCAGCTCGGTCTGCTTCCCCTGAGGACGTTCAGCCGTTACAGCTGTTGTCTCCTTCGCCTCCAGGCCTTTTTCATGGATTATGCAACAAGACGTTCCCATTAGTGACAAGCTGGGACTGCAGCTCCTCTGTCTTCACACAAAGAGGCAGAAAAACATGTCGAATAGAACGTCGACAAGGCCTGGCAGGAAGTGGTGAAGGGAGGATGTAGTGGACAAGTCACTGAGCAAGAACTCGTCCAAAGTCGACACTGTGAAAAGGTACAGGTTCTGAAATGTTACGTCTTGTTCTATATCATCATTGGTTTTGTCTTTTGCTCCATTTTCATCTTGTTTCGTTTGTCGTGTGTGATTTTCTCAATGGATTCATCGAGGCGTCGTCTTTTCTATGTGTTCTTGTTTCATCATTTAAATCAGTCTTGATGAAGACGTGAAGACGCACAATGATGTCAAATAAAAATAATGGATGATTCACCTCAAATGTATTAAAACTAAAGCCTGTTTAGAAAATGTAAGGAGTAGAAAGTACAGATATTTGTGTCAAAATGTAGGAAGTAAAAGTTCCTTAAAACCAGGTTGTATTGGATTCATGTACGTCTACAACACTCAACGTTGGTTTTAACCTTTATCTTCACATTTTTACTTTTTCACCTCCTCCACATAAATGTTCAGTTTCTCCTCTTTCCACCTTTTTACCAGAGGATGTCCTGTATTTTCTCTCCTTTTCTTGTTTATCTGCCAGATTTATACAAAGCACCATTTTGCTCTGATTTCCTTCAGATCAAACAGCATCATCTGTCATGAACTCTCTAACAAAGCTGTCATGTAAATGGACTCAGTCGGCCGTGTCCTCCATCTCTGATCCTCTTCTCCACGACATATATCATCACCATAATAACCCCGTCTACCCACCCATCTACCCCCACCCGCCTCCGGGTGACCACAGGACACCTCCCTCTGCTCCGCCCACCGCCAGACACCACCAGATTTATTATCAGATACCTGAGAAGCAGGTTCAACGTGACGTCCACAGGAACACAAGTATTAGAAATGTCCTGGTTCAGAAAAGTTAAATATATAAAGGCCTGTGGACAGAGGGAGTCATAGTTAACTTCTCTTAGTTAAGCTCTTCATTCATCATGCAGTGAGTGTCCATAAAAACTACATCTTCACCAGCGTTTCTGAACGTAGCTCAAACACAGCAGCTCATGACTCCTCCACTGTACACGGATATGAACATTTGAAATACCACACATTCTCACTCTGAACTGGTCACGTACTGGTCACGTACTGGTTACTTACTGGACACGTACTGGTTACTTACTGGTTACTTACTGGACACGTACTGGTTACTTACTGGTTACTTACTGGACATGTACTGGTTACTTACTGGACATGTACTGGTCATGTACTGGTTACTTACTGGACACGTACTGGTTACTTACTGGTTACTTACTGGACATGTACTGGTTACTTACTGGTCATGTACTGGTTACTTACTGGACATGTACTGGTCATGTACTGGTTACTTACTGGACATGTACTGGTTACTTACTGGACATG
>JAPQRN010001661.1:0-11580 GCA_037367275.1 Coranthus polyacanthus | reverse complement strand
GCAGACATGTGGATGGATTGGATGAAGTAATTGCTGAGGTTAGCTCTGATAGCTCTATAGGAGAGAACGAGTCTAGACAAACAAAAAAAGCAAATTCAAACACAACCAAAACAAATGTGTGTAAAATGTTCATATGTTTTATATGCAGCTGCAACAGCCTGGTGTCAAAGAACATGACGAGAAGCGTATTTTATGTCTTCACATCGTAGGTAAAATAGGACATGACGCTGTGTGATACTAGATGTTTTTTTCTCCATAAACGAGTTGTGGAAACTAAGTACAAATACTTGATGACTGTAGTTTTCTGAAGTATCTGTAACTTTTACCTTTTTACGGCCAACATTTTAACACAAGTATCTGTGCTTTGAACTCAAAGGCTTTAGTTTCAATGCATTTTAATCCATTATTTTTATTTTACATCATTGTGCGTCTTCACAACATCCAGACTGATTTCAACCTAAATGGATGAAACAACACATAGAGAAGACACTCCCTTGGTGAATCCATCTGTGAAAATCACACAACAAAAAGAACAAGACAAAAATGATTTAAAGGATGAAACAAGACATAAAAGATGTTGGAGAAAAGGTGCCATAATGTTTCAGTTCTGTTGGTGACTTTGAAAACTGATTTACACATTGGAGTGAAGTTAATGTTCATGATTTTCAGTCTATTGTTTTTTATTTGATTTGAAGTTAGAATGGTTTAATAGTCTTCAAATAATGCTATTTGGAACCATTAATGGAAAGATAAGTGACCTTTACACTGTGCAGTAAAATAAAATATGTTCACCTGTTTGTTCTACAGGGCGTCTCCACTGAGAAGCATTTTAACGTGGCTCATTATGGTATGTCCATTCCTTCACTCCATTTCTTCTTTGTAGAATGAAGCACTGATAACTGTACAACTGTATGTCATGTTACATAGGATAGCACCTAGGTAACATGGATAGTTACCTTACCTATTACAGCGGCTCAACTATGCATGCTATGATTTTATCACATCTTTCTTATATAATTGTCAGGTCCAGGCAACCCAAACAACAATGAAACCTATAATGTCTCTATACAAACACAAACCTAAAAATACTGGACCAGAAGCCAATAAAGTGGCACCACTATAGAATTCAGAACAAGTACAACATGTTCAGTTTTGAGAATTTTATAAATTTCTCATTTATGAAATTGATCTTTAAGTGTGTGAATGGCCTTGTACCAGAAATATTCAGTCAAATAATTTTCAGATATAACAGTAAAGGAGTCATCACAAGGGGAGCAGCCATTAGAGACTGTAAACAGCAACATGCAAAACAACATTTGGTCAGTCCTCTTTTTGGTTAAAGGTCCTCTGATCTGGAATACCTTGCCATCAGAAATAAAAACTGTATTGTTCTGTATTGTTTAATTCTACTGCTAAACTGTGGCTTAAACAAAGACAAATCTGTGAACACTGAACATATCTTATTGAACTTCACTGTCATTTAGTGGACATTTGTATTAGTTATTTTAACTTGCACAATCATCTACAGTTGTGTCCTGATTTTTGTTAAAGTGTATGTGTTTGTCATACTTTTAGTCTTTGTGCTTGTACTAGTGTTGTGCTCTAAAAGCCGAACCAGGGACAAGGTCTGCAAACTAGCCTCGGCTACGAGTCCTATAAACATTACATCGACTGCATTTTTTAAATGTAACAAGGCTATTATGTATTGTTACTCTCAAATAAAATTTGAAATAAATAAAATGTAAATGTCTTTAAAAGCACCGTCATTCTGGGTTTTATCTGTGTTTGGATTCAGTGCTGCCAAAGTTTGAGATCAAGATAGAGGTTCCAGATAAAGTGTATCACAAAGACACCGTCAAAGGCACCGTCACAGCCACGTGAGAACTTACTTCCATTAATATCACACTTTACAATCACTTACTAACATGTCTGACTATTCACAGTTCTAACTGTGATCATTTAATAATACCATTCTCATCCTCAGGTACTTGTACGGTGAACCTGTGCATGGACACATGAATATAACGTTCATCTATGGTTTTCAGGTTTATGAAGATGACACAGAGGTGAGTAAAACATATAATCAATACATTACCTGATCATGTTAGGAATTATTCATTGCAGCCTTTTGCTTTGGTTTAGTTTGACAGCAAAGAAGACTTCACATTTGATGCTGAAGACAGCTACACAATGTACAGAAGAGACATACCAGAGATGGACTTCAACAGTGGATACAACAATGACTTTCTGATAATTATAGTTCATGTGACCGATTACCTCACAGGTAATTTGTTTTTATTTCACAGCTGTAGCAGATTAAACTGTGGCAGTGCCATTCATTTACAGTGTGTGGGTTTATTTTGAGCAATTGACTTATAAACAGCAGTAAACGGCTCTAAACAGTAACCGCATCAACAAACTAATTTCCAGAAAACTTGAGACATTTTCTAAAATGTAATAAAACCAATAAAGCCTCTGGACTGGCAGACCGGAGTGGTGGTTTCCCTCTTTAAGAAGACGGGCTAACCCTAACCCTTAAGCAAAGTAAGAAATCACACATTTAAGTTTTCACTGTATTTTAGAAAATGTGAATGAACATTATTAACCCATTAAGACCTAAGGCAGCCTCTAAAAAACATTCTAAACATGCCAACGTCATGCCTGGTCTTCAAGGTCAAAATACATATATGTTGCAATGTCCAATTTTAATGGGTTAACAAGACAAACACATTACCACCTTCAAATCAGTTTTGCTCAAAACTGACTAAGCATAAACATGTGTGACTAACAGCTTTACAACTACCAGACAGATGTGTGTGATCCCAGAGAATAAATGCTAATGATTTGCGTAACCACCTCAGTTTTCTCCATCAGGCCGATATTTCCACCTGTGTACAATACACTCAACAAACATCTAACGTCTTAATTTTCACAAAATAAGTATTTTTTTGTTTAATATTGACCACTGTTACTTATGTTTTGTAGGTCTTACTTATAACAGCACAGCAAAGGTGCATTTGGCAAAATACAGATACGAACTTTCCTTCGATTGCTATCCTAAAATATTGCGGCCCTCTATGAAGTTCTATGCCAGGGTAAGAACTATTAATTATCGAAACAGGCCTTAAGTGCCCCTTCAAGCACAGTCTGTACATTACAGAGTGTTTTCCCGGTCTTTCAGCTGAAACTATCAACATACAACGACGAACCGCTGTCTCTGGACGACCAGATGAATACTGTTCAAGTGTCTGTGATACAGCAAAGGCAGGGTCCGTGGGCATGGAGAGAAATGGAAGTAATGATGGCCCGTAACTCAAACTGGTCAGAGCCTTCAGGAATGCGTTCTGTGCTCGACGACATGACACATCTCGACATGGAGTTTCCTGTCCCTGCAGATGGCATTATACCTCTCTACGTCCAGATCAGGAATGATACTCAAACACTCACTATCGATGTTAGTAAGATAAGATAAGACAAGACAAGACTCACTATCGATGTTAGTAAGATAAGACAAGACAAGACAAGATCATCTTAAGTCATTTGTAATATTTATGTTTTCAGGCTTCTTTTGAGGAAGCCCATCAGACTCGACAGTTCTACGCCAGCTACGTATCGCCCAGTCATTCCTACCTGCATATCCAGAAGCCCTCCAAACCTCCAATGGTAAAAAGGAGGAATAACACTGCATATATTAATGTTTACATTTAGTGCCTATATTTTAAATTTATAAACAAATTAAATATATTATCTTCTCCTCTTCAGGTTGGTTTTCCTCTCCTGCTGCAAATTCAGAGGAACTTTGAAATGACTGAGATTCACCACATGGTAAGAAAATGATAATCACATTTCATTTAATCATTTAAAATGATGTTCTTATGTATGTGTAATGTAGATGTAACTGAGATACTATATTTTAGACCAAACTTTGATGAGTTTGTTAATAGATTCATTTCATTTTTCAGGTTGTTCAGCCTGTTAGTTGTTTGGTATTTTTCAGTAGATTAGACATTTAAAAACTAGAATATGAGCATAAAATGTAATATTATCATTCACTTTTCATTTTAAGGCAGCGGGTCCAGAATATAACATGTAAAATATCACTTAAGTTATAGATGTGCTGTGGTTTTGACAAGATTAACTTCAATGTAAAGTTGTGTATCATCTGCATAGAAGGAGATCAACAAGTAAAACCCACTGCTGCATTAGAATTATTTCAACCTCAGTTAAATTGCATCAAAACAATGTTTCTTTATGTCTGTTTGTTTTGTGTGTATAAAGGTGAAGGTCAAAGGTCAGATAGTGTCTGTTGGGAAGACTACAGGTGATCTAACTCTGGTCCCAGAATCCACCTGGGCACCTGTAGCCTGTGTCATCATCTTCTGTGTCCATCCAGATGGAGAGATCGTCAACGACATGATGCAGCTGCCGATCGAACTAGCTTTACGAAACCACGTGGGTTTTATTTTTCTTTCCATGATTCTGAATAGTGAACCAAAACTGAGTTAGAAGTTCATCATGGAGACAAAAGCAAGGCTTCAATAAATGCCAATGTTTCTCCATATAGAGTGAGTCCACAATGTTATCAAACCACAAATTATGACCTATGTTTTCCTCCTTTTTATCAGTTGGTGCCACTCGTTATTTTAACTGCCTGTTACCATGAAAAAGTGGCAAAGTCCACACGTTCTTTACACCAGTAAAAGTACAGATACCTGTGTAAAAAATGACTGTAGAAAGAAGTACTGATTCAACTTCTTTACTGCAGTAAAAGTGAAAAAGTACAGGGTCTGAAATGTCCTCAAAGCATAAAAGTTAAAATTGTCCAACCTAGTTTTCGTCTTGTTGGGTCTTCTTTATCATTTTGGTCATATTATGTTTTGTTTAATCTTGTTTTATCTTGTTTTGTATTTTATGTAATTTACATTTTGGTACGTCTTTCACCATTTTCATCTCATTGTGCCTTTGATGCTGTTTTGTTGCACATTTTATGCCTATGTTATGTTAAATATATTTATGAATGTTGTTGGTGTCACTATCCTGACCTGAGTGACGATAACATGAGAGGCATTCGGTAAATTATTTTGGATTTTAAATTGTAATATCAGAAAAAGATTATTCATAAAATCCTAAATTTTTAGGATTTGAACTGACTGGATTTAAATTCACTTAGAGAAAAGAGGTAACTCAATAAAATATCTTCACATCATGTTTAGCAAAGTATGTACATGTTATGTCATTTCAATCTAATGAAATAGCTGCAAGTAAAGTTAATGTTAGCTTAGAAAAGGGGATATGACACCACTGACAGGTGACCAGATGAAACAGACCAGTACTCAAGTCAACAAAATATCAAAACCAGGCCTAGTTGTTTTTAGATATTTTAATGCAGAAATCCTACCTGCTAAGTGTTTTAATAGGGAAATTAATTAGGGATCTGCAGGACCTGCAAATGAAATGTACATAAGTTACACCCATAGTTTTTATGGATGGGGTCACCTAAAGTACCGTAGAATGTAAACATGGATGAAAGAGGTTTTTCCTGAATGGGATATCAAACATTTTCCAACCTCTGGAATACATGCACCGTATAGTTCAAAAGCTCAGTCTTCTTAAGTGTAATTTTGAATTCCTCACCATCCTGTTGTAGGTGTCTCTCAGCTTTAGTGACGCTATGAAAAGGCCAGGAGAGGACGTCACACTGACGGTTTCAGTAGCCGAGCCCGGCTCACTTGTTGGGATCTTGCTGACTGACAAGGCGACACAGCTGGACGGGCCACACAATTACATTACCAAGGACACGGTGAGAACATTTCTGTCCTCATGGTCATATTAGCAGACTTTCAGAATTAATCTCTGTCCATTCTAACACGCCTGAAATGCAAATCACATGAGCAGAGGAGCTGCTGGACATGAATAACAGCTCATCTGCTGTGAATGTAGTGAGTAGTATCACGATAAAAAGCAGAATTTAACTGCACAACAGCTGCTACAGAGATAAGAAGGACCACAAAGTGCCTGTGATTCAGTATCCATGATAAATTAACAATTGGTTGTAGTCAAGGCTGATGATCTTGTCTTCTTCCCAAAAGGATCATGTGATTAATAAGGGAGCAGCAAATGAAAATGTCTGCGTCACCATTTCCAGTAGATAGTATGAGATTAGGAAGAAACACAGGAAATGTGACAAAGCATCAGGGGAGCTGCAGTTTTTTAAGATGAAAATGCTTAGTTGTTGAAATTTCAGCTTCTGTTACCAGTTGGTGCAGCAGGGAAACTCAGATTATTTCAGTGCATACAGCAGAATTTATGTTCACTTGGATCCAGAAAAGCAAGATCGATTAACCAGCCGAAAGTTTCTTCTAATATTAACAGTTTCTCAATACAGTCTGATGTGCTTCTTTGCTACTTTAGCAACAGTATGGACATTGTTCATGATGCTGACTAAACATACACTTATGTGCACAATCCATTGTCACAACTATCCCAGTTTCAGGTTTGTTATGTCTGTAACAGCCCACAATGGAATACAAAAACATTTTATAACATAGTGACATTAGAGCCAACACTGGGCAGAAGAATACACATTTACAGCCTTTGTGAGGAACCTCAGTTCAGTGTTTCGAAAGGGCAAGTTAATCAGTTTTCTCTATTTTAGTTATTGTCCTGTGATCTGTGAATTACCTAAAGCTCCCATAATGCCCCAGGGTCCTGTGCAGCTTAAACATTCCCAGCACTGATAATTTCTTCTTGATAATATGTGTCCTTCAGGTAAACATATGAAACCCAACCTGCCGTCCCCCACCCCAGTGTTAACCCTGGACTGTGAACTTTATTCCAGTTTGGTCAAACAGGTTTTAAACAATGATTGGCCTTTTGTGTCCTGGCTTTTTGTAGGTTGTAACTGTAGTAGCTCTGAGGATGTTGGTATTACTTTCACAGGTACTGGAAGAGATGGGGGAGTACGGCGCTCACAAAGAGAACGTCTTCTCTGAAATGCTACAGATGGGTGATCCATACTCTGTTTTTAAGGTCAGCCTCCCCAGAGACACCACACCTCTCGATCTGTCAAAACCACACTGTACTCTTTAACAATTAGACTCATCTCTAGGCGCGTTCCTTCCATCTTTGTCTTACATACTGTATGTTGGTAGCATTAGCACATACGCCTATTCAACATAGTAGTAGCTGACGATCCAGTCACAGCCACGTTCTAGCACAGACCCTTCATAAACAGTACCTATGTACACTTTTTCCACTTTATCTGCATAGTCTAATATTTATCAAGTAACATTTCAACAGCTTATGTTCAATATTTAATATGTAATTTAAAACAGAATTAAAAAAATACAACAAAATGGATTACAGCACAATTCAGAATACTAAAAAAAGTCCCAGTGACCATGACAAAATCTCATCTGTTGATCCTTGAATCCAAGTTAATGTTTGTGTCAAATTTGAAGACATTCTGTCAAACAATTCCTGAGATATTGTGTTTTAAATGTAATGAGGACTTCCTTCTAAAGAAGCAACAAACCACACTTTTGTCCATAACTGTTGGTACATGAGAAAACTGTATGGACAGATTATGATGAAGGATAGTGGATGCTTCTGACTGAATTTACGGTTCTTGTTTGAATGTGTTTGTCCAGATGTGTGACCTGCTGGTGTTGACTGATGCCACATTCCACATGGAGAAAAATCACCTGGAGCTTGAATTACGTAAGTGTTGATAATCAATGGCTTCTCCTTTTGGCCGTTTATTTACTGTGACCATTCTGACTTTGTAATGCTAACTGGTTCTCTTCTTCTAAACAGCAGGGGAGGGAATTCAGTTGTTGGATTCAGAGGGTTCACATGTAAATATGGAGCCACAAGAACGATGGTTCTTTCCAGAAACATGGATATGGAAGGATGTCAACACAGGGTGAAGGACCACAAACAAAACTACATGAATATGTAACAACACACCCTAAGAAAGGCAAACACCCGAAGTGAGCTAATCCTGCACAGAATTTAGTTTGGTGGCATCGTTCAAGTCAACAACTTCAACAAGTCGACCATCAGGGTGTTGATGATTAAAGTCTCCAATAGTAACGTTGTATTCTCCACAGACCAGTTTAGTGTTTTTATGTCATGAGGAAAACCAGTAAAAAAAGTTGTCATATGGATATTTAAGGTTAATGATTGATTCACGGCGTCACCTCATGCAGCGAGTAACAGACAGAAAACACTCAACAGTGAATTAAATTTACAAAGAAACATTAGAAATCCAATCTGTTCGACTTGAAATGAACATGTGGTATGTTTTGGGTTATAGATGAGCTTCCTCATTTGCATATTGAGTGGAAAATCAGATCTGATCAGAAGTGATCACTGAGACACATCTGGAGATGCATTCTAACACCAGGTCTGAACAGATGCACTTACATCTGGACACTTGTGTTCAATATCTCAGGACAGATGTTAATGCCAGCTCTGAACATGGCTGGTCTTGTTAAAAGCCAGTAGCAAACACACCAGGTGTATTTTGAGATATGCTGCCACTCATATTGGATATCTATGGAACATCAGGGTTTTTTATCAGACTGAAACAACACTGCCAAAAATCACAACTCATGAACCTCGCAACTTTGAAAAATGGGAACTCTGAAAGAACAGACAAAATGTACATGTATGCAATGTCTCACCATTTTTGAAAATCAAGTTTTACTGTTTCAAACCTTTCACCTTCACCTTTTTGTCAACCTGTCAAAAAAATTATGCAACCCTTCAAAACATAGTTAGATTTCAACCTCTGAAAGTTTCAATCCATCATTTTTATTCATCCCACAGATATGTTTCTACATGATACCATTTCCTTTTCCAGGGATTCAGACAGAGTGGACATACCTCTGACTGTACCTGACTCCATCACCACGTGGACAGCTGTTGCCTTCGTCATGTCGGAGAATCTGGGCCTGGGGATCACCGAGTACCCTGCAGAGGTATTTACAGCACTTCAGTGAAAAATACTCCTAAAACAACCTGGGAAATATTTCTATTTTATAGTGTTTTATTGTTTTAATAACCTCATCTCTTTTCTGTGTCTTCAGTCTTATCTTAACTTTACATTTTCTGTATTGTAACCTGTCCACTGATGTTCACATGTGCTCTTCCTGGAGATCACTGTGTTCCAGGACTTCTTCATGTCCTTGAATCTTCCGGCCTACGTCATCCGAGGAGAGGAGCTGCTGCTGGAGGTCGTTCTGTTTAACTACCTCCCACAGGACCTGAAGGTCAGACCCACACATGTCCCAAAAGTTAGATTCTGTGCAAACTGACACACAGCCATTAGATTAACATGATAACAGCAAACATATGATTTCCAATGATGCTGGTTCACCTTTCATTCTGTGTTAAACCTCCATGGGCATGAATGTGAGAGTGAATGGTTGTTCGTCTGCTATATGTCAACCCTGCGATGCATTGGCGACATGTCCAGGGTGAACCCTGCCTTTGCCTGATGTAATTTGAGATTGGCTGCAGCCCCACCACGACCCTCTAGATGATTAAGCGGTTACAGAAATGAATGACCTCTATGGGCAGTTTTTGGAAATTGAGTAAAAATGGAGCCTTGAAACATGACCTTTGTATGTTAAGGTCAATTATTTGTGTTTTCATAATGAATTTAGGTTTCATGATCAGTTGGAAAACACTAATGAAGGGAACGCTAAAGCTAGTGTAGTCAAACAGCAGGACGTTTTACATAAAATCACAGTAATGATGTTCATTAATAAATCAGACAATACACAGGCAGTTTAGTGACATCTTTTCAGTTGTAGTGGAAGTAGAAGTAAATCCTTTTTCAAAACTTGAGGACTACAACACTAGTTGTATTTACATTTACATTTAAAATAAAAACTGTTTAGTTATATGTTATATAAAATGCACATATTAATAAATTCCTGTGGTATTTTTGTTACATTTTCTTCTGACCTCCATATAGATGTGGGTCACTGACACAAAGGACTGAATGAAAGTGAGGAGGACGATGTGTGTCTGCTTTAAATCAGTCTGCTGGCTGCAGTGTGTGATATATGTCGGTGTGTACCTGCAGCAGAATACAGCAGGAGTTGGCTTTCACATGGTTTGTGGTTCACAGGGTTTGTGGGGGTTTGTTGTTGGCATCAGGTTGCTTTTATCTAATGGGGCATCAGCAGCTTTAAAATCTTTTA
The DNA here is from genome assembly GCA_037367275.1 of Coranthus polyacanthus. NCBI lineage: Eukaryota > Metazoa > Chordata > Actinopteri > Kurtiformes > Apogonidae > Coranthus > Coranthus polyacanthus. The sequence goes on along the minus strand of JAPQRN010001661.1, from coordinate 1,366 downwards.
CAGCTTTGATAAAAAAGTGCCACGATCCTTAAATCCTTCAGCTCATAAAAGGTGTTAATCCCTCAGAGATTTGCTGTGTTTTAAATTGATATCTGGTTACAAATGTCAGCTCTTTTTGTTTGCTCCCTTACTCTTTGTCTTGTCTGTGTTGAACGTGAACTGGGCGGATTCTGTTTCTTTGTTGTCAGGTCATGGTGATCGTTGCACAGAGTGACACCTTCGAGTTCCTCTCGGCCGACAATGAGGAGCTTTCCATGCCCAGTGTTCGTCATGTGTCTGTGGGGAGTCAGAGAGGCGAGACCGTCCACTTTCCCATCAGGCCTCTGGTCCTCGGGGACGTCTTCATCTCTGTGAAAGCCATGTCGTCTGTGGTGCTCGACCAGATCCGCGGGAAAGTGCTTGTCAAGGTGCAATGAGAAAATCAGACCATTAGGAGATTTAAACAGCAGATGAAATGCAAATAGATTGTTCCAGAACGAATGGAGACCAATGAAACAAAGGTAGAATAATTTAAGCACAGTTAGAAATGTAACTCCTCTCCAACTCCACACAGTTTCCAGCTGAGTTTCCAAACACTGGGCCTCATGCAGGAAGCAGAATACCAGCATATTTCCTCTTATCTTTGTTTGCATCCATGACTTGTCCTCATTTGTTTAGGACCCAGTGATGATTAAAAGAAAAATAAGTCAAAAAATGTATGAATATCAAATTCCTAATCAAATTTAAATTATTATGTTGAAGAAAGGGCTGGACTGAATGAAACTAAAAAAGCTGGCTAATGACTAATGACAATGTAAAAAACAACAGCACTGATTTTAAAAATAAAAATCCTTTATTACCTCATGGATATGCCGGTGCGTTTCGGCAGGAAACCACAAAACAGTTTTTCCTCAGAGTGTCTGACAGAAGGTGTTGTATATTATACAGACTGTGAAGCTCTTTGAGGCCAATCCTTCATTTGTGATACTGAGCGATAGAAATAAAAAAGAATTGAACTGAAAAAATTACTCAAGTTAATGATGATCAAAATAGTTGTCGATGAATTTAAAATTCGTTGCAGCTCTATGTTAAAGTGGACACGTTTGTCAACCTGCTTCTCATCCTGGTTTGCATCTTTGTTTCCTTCAAACATTCATCACCACCTCTGTGTGTTGTTGTGTGTTTGTCTCTGTGTTGTTGTGTCTCTCTCTGTGTTGTTGTGTCTCTCTCTGTGTTGTTATGTCCCTCTGTGTTGTTGTGTCTGTCTCTGTGTTGTTGTGTCTCTCTGTGTTGTGTATCTGTCTCTGTGTTGTTGTGTCTGTCTCTCTGTGTTGTGTCTGTCTCTGTGTTGTGTCTGTCTCTCTGTGTTGTGTCTGTCTCTGTGTTG
>JAPQRN010001660.1:0-11581 GCA_037367275.1 Coranthus polyacanthus | reverse complement strand
ATATATATACACACACATATGTAATGTGCCTTAAAGCATGACCTTTTCCTCTCTTCCTGCACTTCTAGTGAGCGACTTTCAGCTCTACATTCTCTATCATTCAATACTGTACATATTGTTCTTGATTCCATATCATTCTGCATCATCTAAAAGCTGCTAATATTGTGTGTCAGTAATGAGGCACTGTGTCATAAATATTGGAAACTAGAGTTACAAATGTGCAAGACACAGACTAACAAATAGGATAAAATTGCTGCTGCAGTGGCCAAAATGCTCAGACTTGTAAGCCCCATCTATTATTATTATGGTATTATGGTGGTATTAATTTATGATTAAATTAATGGTGTTAATACAGTATCTAAATACACACAGACCATGTTGTAATCGTAGTGCAATCAGACCAGGAAGATCACATGCGGAGGTGGTTTGGCATGTGCTGGGATTGGATCTCAGACAGCTGCTGGCAGTCGTTGCATCTCAATGAATCCCAGCAAAAAAGAAAAATACTACGGACAAATGTATTATGTTAGGAAGTGATGTCAACACAAGTAGTACCACAGTGGAGATGGAGAACATTTGAAAAAAGGTTGGAAAAATGTTTTTATTCTATGGAAAGGTGTATCAATGAAAGGTAAATGTGAATAAGTGCAATGGAACTACATTGTGAGAATTTTTATACGTGTGTGCCTACAGCGTTGATGCTGTTTCACACATGTAGACACACATGACCCAGACCAGCAGTTCTACCTATTATGTCTATCATCAGCTCATGTCATGAAATATTACATCTAACTGGCAAAGTTTTGGATTTGGATTTCCAAGATTTGGATAGAAACCCTACTGGCATTCTGTTGTCTGTTATTTCTGAGTAACCAGAGATGTTCTGGTTTAAGAGGAAGATTCCAATCACTGGGTGTGTAAACATGTCACAGCTTTGGGGTCTTCAAAGGGAGATGAGGGTCTGTTCTGTTTGAATTTAATCCTATGGGAGAAGTTGCTCAGTTCCCAGAATGAACAACTATTTTGGGAAAACACTTGGTTTCATAAAAATCAGGCAACCTCTGTGATGATCTTTAGTCTCTTATCCATAGACTGGTCTAATGCCACCTGATGAGTTCTAAAGTGAACAAAATGATTGTTTTTTGAGACAAGTGACTTTACAGCTGATATGTACTGGGCACTTTCAAAATCAAAGTTCAAAATAAGCTTCTCATTTCTTACATCTTACCACAAGATTAACTGACATAAACATTAGAACGCTGGGTGATGTTGGACTCATACCACTGGCTCACAGTTATACACCCATTTTCATCAATGTGGAAACAACTAAGACAGGAATCTCCATCTTTAACCATCCCTCAGAGATCATAAATATATTAAATATTAACAAATTTCACAACTTTGGCACCAGAGACTGAAGTTTGCATACTGATTTCTATAGATGTTTAGGTTAAGTGCTTTGGTTGGGGCCAGGAAAACATAGTCTTTTGGTTTAACTATTCGTTAAACAAGATTTTCAATAAACAGCAATGTTCACTTGGACTCAAGGATGAACTGATTAGAATTTGGTGGCCAAAGGTCAAGGATGCTGTGACCTCATAAAACATGTTTTGGGGCATAACTCAAGTTTATGCAAGGATAGTGGACACATCTGATTGAACTTATGGTTCTTATTTAATGATAGCGTTTCAATCCCACTTAGCTCTTCATCAGGTCAAAAGGTTTGGTGAATGGATGACAGCTCTATGATGTGGTTGACTATCCAAACTGACCCAATGAAAAAACTCTAGAAGCAATTCATTCAGTAAAATTAGACCAAAGATAACATATGGAAAAGGTGAAAAAAAGCAAGTCATGCCTCAAAGTAACCCAACATCCTTTGTATAAAAACAGTTACACGAGCAAGACCATCAAATGATTTAGTAATGCAAATGTTCGATGAAGTTTACCATTTTAACGTGTCAGTAAACTAGCCTTGAGCATTAGCTCACCCAAACCCCCTTTGCGCTTCCCAACTCCATTCTTTTGTCCAAATGTGGTCACTTCTGGCTCCAAAAAGCCAAGATGACCAAAAAACTTCAAAAGGCCAAATCAAAAACCAATGGGGATGTTAGAGCAGCTCTGTCCACCTTCGTTATACAGTCTATGGCTAAAAGACACATATTTTTGGTTCAGGAATGTTGAGATTATCTGTAATTTACAGAAATGTACAATGGTAACATTTTATTCTGCTGACTGGGTTGTGCAATGCAGTCTTTGTCACCCTCTCCCGGCCTGGTAAACACTAACTGTTTCAAACGCCACACTGCAGGTGTGGTGTTTTCTGGGCCTTCAGTTTAAAATGTAAAGTCTCTAAGCCCGAGCTGAAAATAGTCAAGTGATGTCCCTTGGGTACTACTGCTCACTTGATAAAGATCCTCCAGAGCCACAGAATTAACATTAATCAACCATTTCTACACACAAGACAAATATGATGAAACCATTCAGCATGGGGCTCAACAGAACTATACTAACACTGATTTTACAATTCATTTAGTACAAATAAGTCACCCCTGTGGTTGTATTTTAAAACATTTACCAAAGAAAACCCAGTTTGTTGCTGTATCAACTTTGAGTAACCACATAGTTGCTGTTCATTTCCTCCTGTCTCTGTTTGTTAGTGGACTGATCTCAAGTGCTTTGTCTTTTTCTACTCTTTGTTTCAGTCTAATTTTAGTGTGCTCCCTACAGTGTGATGCCTTTTCACAAACTGCTGTGTCTAAATAAAACAACACTGGAAACTGCCAACGTGTCAAGCAGACTACAAGGTGGTGTTTAGCTGGGCAAGGACTTCCACCCACCTTATGTTATTTCCCGTTGAAAGAGTATTACTGCAGTGTCACGGCGGGTCAGGCCGCTGATGTCCACTCTGCACGCTAACAACTGAAGTGTCGGGCTGTGTGCCAGTAGATGAGTGTCAACCAACTCTGGAAACGTGCATTTCAAGGATAAGGATCTCTCTCCACGGTCACCTTTAGCGGTCAAATTCAAACAACAGAAGTGAAGTCCCCTTTCCCCTCTGTACACTGCAGAGGCATTGCTGTTATCTGCTGTTCCAGATTTGGCCCGAGGTGTTGAGAGTTGACGCCTGGGATGTTGTCTTCTCCTGTGGTTTAGCTCATGGTTTACGTGGCTTGGTTATCTGATGACACCTTATAATCCTTCACACAAGTACCCCTATACAGTGTCTTGTACAATACTTAACTTTGAGGCTTTACAGTGGATTACACTAAGAAATAGGGTTGCTAACCTTTCTGCTCTTAATCTCTACAGTATGAGCTTTAAAGGGACATTTTGCTTTTGGAGGACATGCTTTTCCAAAGCACTGCATATCCGTTTAGGAAAGTGTCTGACCTGAAATGTATTAGTTAATCAATCTAAAGCCCATGTGAGCCCATTCTCTTAAATATGTCTCTGCTAAGCTCAAGCGAACATAGGACATATTATTATTCAACACATTTCTTCTTCTTCTGAAGTCCAGATACTGGACTCTGCCTGTATTATTTGCCTTCTGTCAATTTCTGTTGTTGTCACAACTGCATTGCATTGTGGGATATTTATGATGGTGAAGTGTCCCAAGCTTGCATATTGTAATATTTAAGTGAATACTGTATTTCCTCAAATAGTGTCCAGGTCTTTATTTCTCTCAGCTGCAGGAGACACCAGGCCTTTATTTGAAGGAGGCTTGTATTAGAGTCAGGCCTTTATTTATTATTTCCTCTGTTTAATAAGTAGAAATGGTCATAATTAGAACAAAACCTTATTTTGATCCACTCCTGTTAGCAATGTTAAAAGTACTGCAATGCGTTTTTCCACAAACGCAAAACTTCCTTTACCATTACAAAATGAAAACCCTCTAGCATCTCAGTGGGTAGAATCTATTCATTGCTTTTATTGTGTTTTATTTTATTAATTGCTTTAAATGTTGTCTTCCTGTTTCCCTGGTAAGTTTCTACAAATGACACTTGACATGTGAAAAAGTAAGACACGCACACCTGCAATGACTGAAACCAGACAATAACACTTCAGATGATGATCTAGAACAACAAAGGTATTAGGTATTAAGGTATTAAATTAAACTTAACACATTTAAAGTGAACAATGTGTTTAACTGGTAGCATATTACATGACAGGCCCCAGAAGTTTATCCATATTATTTTTTAAAGGCCTATATTAGAGAACCAGCATTTAATTGACTCTTGGTTTTTATTTGAGGAAATATGGTAGTATGCAATCTGCATACTATTGGTTTCATACCACGGTTTCTGACATACTTCTGACATATTCAGTCTACTAATTAGCATGTTAGTATGGAATTTCAGACACTGCCAATGTGAAAATGACCAAACCCACTCCTCTTTGGAGAGGAGCTGACATGGGAATTATTGCAAATTGCTTGAATAACAGCTGCTGTGAATGTAATCAGTAGTATCTTAATAAAAAGCTGAATTTAACTTCACAACAGCTGCTAACAGAAACAAGAAGAATCACCTGTTCAATATCATGTTGAATTAACAGCTGGTAGTCAAGGGCGATGTCTTGTTTTCTTCAAGACAGTGTCTTGACAGGAACTGATACATGCTGCAGTCTACTCCTTAGCCTCAAACTCTTCTCTCTTTAACTATAATAATCTTCCAACAGTTCTGGATTCAAGAGGTGCTATGGTAAAGGAGTGAATGTGCAGCAGGCATCAGGTACATTTTTTTTTTATTTCTAGCAAAGGTCTTAAGTGTGACTTTTAATTTGGGTGATAATATTTTTTTCTTCCTTGCCGGCAATTATTTTAGAGCAAGTGGGTGTCAATTGCTTCCATTTGCACATTTTAGCATCTACATCTCGACAGGAGGTCATGAACAGGCAACAGTATTCACACAACTCAATTACTTTTACTTTTAAGTATACTCATAATAATAAACTGTCATTCACTATCAGGGGTCTAGCATTTTGTTCATTGGGATACAGCCAAAAAGAATCATGCTTTTGGTTCTGTGCTTTTTGCAACAATCTATATTGAGTGCAGAAGGGGAAAAAAGCCTAAATGCTGGTTGTTACAGCCGATTCCCAAGGCTGCCAGTGTTGTAGGTTGACTGCTCCTGAGTTCCTCTGGAGGTGTGTGTGTGTGTTTAAAAAAGCACTGAAAACATTCTGCTGCTGTGAAAAATCGCTTCAAAGGGGCATTTCAGCAGTGTTGACTATGGTAAGATACGTCTTAAAGAAAACACTTTCTTTCTGTGATGGATCTTGGTAGAGGTGCATCCAAAGAAGACAGAAGAGGCAATATGTATGAAAATGAGCAGAGCAATGTTCCAAGTGCTTCAATACCAACACAGAGGGGATCTTGTAAAATTCTACCCCCTGAATATTATTGCTCTGGGACGCATCACTTGTCATGGCTCCCAGGAAACCTCCCAGAATTAAAGACTTGTCTCCCTGCAGCAGGAACAACAACAATACACACACACATGGAAGCATGTAACTGCACTGTACATGCACATGTACAGTACAGTTACATTCCATCTTAACACAGATATGTGCATATGTATAGACACAGTCGGTCACTATAGTCCAACATCACCAGAATGGCAATACTGCTCAATTTTTAAAGGGGCTTAAAGTGATTGGCGTTTATGTATGTCATGCTGTTGTGTGGCGATCTCTTGTGGTTGTGTGACTGCAAGTGCATTAAAAAAATAAAAATAAAAAGTATAATGCTGTCCAGGTGACGTTAAATAGGGTCAAACCTTAGGAGACAGTTGGGGACAGATATGGTAGAATTCTGTGGACTTTCTTATTTTAGCCCTTACCATGATTTTTTTCTCACTCTAACAAAGTTCTTTTGGTTAGGGTTGTTTTTGTGCTTAAACCAAGGGGCAACAACCGTGATTTGAAACTGAAGTATCTTAAAGTGTAGTACCACTGATGACCATTAGATGCTGGCTTCAAAAAGTCCCAGCTACCATTATACTTGTAAAAAGTAAATACATTTGTTCCAGGAGTCATTTAGGACTCAAAGAATCTCAGGGCCAATAGAAGCTTTGATGTCTGCCATGTTGGACTTTGACAGAAACTCTGAGATTCTGTTTAATGGCTTTTTTTCCTGATAGCTCAACTGTAGATGTGGTTATTAAGTTACACTAATAAGACCATTAAATGACTTTGTCACGCAAATGTTTGATGAAGTTTACCATTTCACTGTGTTAGTAAACTAGTATTCAGCATTAGCTCACCCATGAGTCCTTGCCCATCTGTCCAAATATTGACTTACAGCTCTGAAAAGCTAAGACTGCAGAAGCCAAAATCCAAACAACTCCAAAAACCAATGTTTGACATCGGTGGCTCTGTCCACTTCTTTCATCCTTTTAACATCCACTCTTTTCATGGGAAAAAGATAATAATAATAATAGGTATATTATTTATTTATTTATTATTCTATAGGTATATTATGACCCTTAATAATATGACTTCCTTTGGTCCTCTTTAATCCTACATTGATGTTGTCCTCCGATTAAATAATAAACCTAAATTGGTAATACCTATAGTCCCTCTTATATTTGATATTTGGTGCTACCTCTTCGCCTTTTTTAGTTTTCATAAGCGTGCCCAGAATGAATATCTATAACCTTCTGTTTTTTCTTTTCTTTTTCAATTTTATTTTCCTAATTTGTATGCATTAGTTTTCAAATATAATTTAGAATTGTTGATTTTTGAACTTTCTTAAAGATATGCTAATGCCAGTACATTATACCTTTTTCTGAAGGTATCTTTTCTAACCAGTCACTGGTGACCTGGTGGATATGAGGTTGTCTATGTCCTAAACCCTTCCATAACCATGGTTTTGTTACTGGGACCACGACCTTGCCATGACACCGTCACAGCCTAAATGCACACTACCACCAACAGTATTTTGTGACCGCAAATTTTGTGCATGTATGTATGTTTTGGGAGTGCGAGGAAATGGTGTTGAAAAGCCCTCTCAGCCTTGAATGCATCATCGTGCCTGTGTCCCTTTCTGTCTCCTCTCCCCAAGCACTTCCCTCTGTCCCATTTCCCATCTCTCCCTGTCTCTCTCCACTCACTTTTCTGCCAACCAGGATGCTGACAATAGCTTCAATAAAGATGAATTAAAATTGGCTGTGGCTGGATTCAGCTTCCCAGGACACACAATGGAAGGAGCAGTGCTGTAATTATTACTGTGGATTCCAGCACACTCTTCTGTTGTGTTCCTCTTCTTCTATCTTTATCTTTCCCTTTCTGTCTATATGTCGTTTTCCACCTGGGTGTCTCTTTCTCTTGGGTGCTAACATGACTTTCCTCTCTGCCTATCCTCCTCCTCCTCCTCCTCCTCCTCCTCCTCCTCCTCCTCCTCAGTCTGCCTCTGCTTCTTTTTCAGTCCCCCCACTCGTCTTCTTCTTTTTCTCTTTTTCTCTTTCCTTCATTCTCACCCTGTTCAACTGAGTACAGTCCATTATTGTTGTTTGCTAAAGTAGAACTATAATTTCACAGCTGAGGAGCCAGATCAGGTCTGGAGTAGTGATTAATAATCTGACGGTGAATAATGATTTCATCCTCCATATTCAGCTGTAGGTAATTATTCGCTGTGTAATCGTGGAATAGATTTGCTCATGAAAAACAGACTTATTCAAATGGGAGTGCCTTGGGTGTGTCAAGGCATCCGTGAAGCTAAATTTACATGGGTGGGTTCCAAATTTAGGCCGGGTATAAGATTAAAACATAATTGTGGGCATCACTTCAAGCCTGTTCGGTCCCCAGTCTTACCCGGTCATGTTTCAGCCGCTGAAGTGAGGCACACTGCCTATCCTGCTCATCACAACTGTGATGAATGTGTCAAAAGAAGCGATGCGAGGCATTTCATTCTCTTTGTCCTTGTATCTCGTCTTGTCTATAATGATAATGGATTGCATTTATTTTCTTGATGGAAGTCAGGGATCAAGAGGTGGCGGGCAAAGCAACAGACAGAGTGAGAGGAGATTGCAACAACGGCTACAGAAATACCCTGCATATTTGGTAATGTTTTGTTTTGTTTTGTTTTTTTTTCAAAATGGGGCTCAGAGCAGCTAAGCAACCTACCAGGGGATGTAAAACACAGAAAACAGTGAAAGACACTTGGAGGGATGTAGACATACAGAAAATAAAATACATACCTCTGTGCATGGCCACACACAGTTAAGTCTATGAAAAGCTTGTAAGATAGCTTAACCATTTCTTTAATGAATTATGAGAAAGTTGTGCTGAAACTAAAATTCATTTTAATAGTTGTTACAAAGAGTTTTGACAAAGGGTTATGGTTAGGGTTAGTTTCATGTAAAGGTTCAATATGGAAGATTAACGTACTTTTGTTCTGTTCTGTTATTATTTGCTTGTTTTCTTTTTATGTTGGAGTCTGTGTTGTGCTGGAAGCTGAGAGTTTTTTTATGTTAGCTGACTGCATTTCGAAGCTAAAAGCAGTTAGTGTTAACCACTGTTGTAGAGGCACTGAATAACTCATAATTATTACTCATAAGCATAAGGATCTTTGCAGAGTTAGCTAACATCCAAAAAATGACCAGATGCAATAAAAACTAAAATCTGTGATTTGTTAATTTGCACTTGTTTAAGGCAGGAGTGGACAATGTTTGGAAAAGCTAGCAGGAAAAAGCTATATTTTGTAAGTAGCGAAAATGAACCACCCCCCCAACTCCCTTCAGACATCTCTCCAACATCACTCCCCCTGGAACACATTCATGCCATAGACTTTATTAAAGCAATAAGCTCCAAGACGCCATGGTTTACAGGGATTTTACCATGGCTAAGGGGCTTTCTTAGGTGCAACACAAAGTGATTGTGGTTGTGTATGTGAAAACCTTGCAACAACTACATATGACCATATATTCATTGTGGAAAAAAACCCACATTTGTCACAGTATATATTCACAGGAAAATGAGAACTATGGTGTTTTTGTTACCTTAGAATGAGCTGTTTATATCTAGAGGACGTGGGTCACAGATTCTACCATGTTGCGCCACCATATTTCTACAGCAGCTCAGAATGGACTTGTTCCTCTTCTTCTTTTTTGTCTTTTTGCAGCCATTGTAGGGGAGGCTGAGGATGAGGATTCAGTTGGTGACGTTCTGCAACTTCAAGGTTAAATGTCACTCGATATTACACACTCAATCTTTAATGAAGTTATGTGTAAATCTATATGATCACTTATGGAGCTAATATATTTCTTTATTGTCTGTTTAATTACAATGAGCTCATTTAAATAATGAGGTTACACAAACATGGCTTAATGTAATGAGTCCATTGTCACTTGGCATCCACATACATGTCAAGCTTTTTTTTGAAGTGTAAAGACCACATTTCAGATATACATACACTAACATAATGTTAGTGCGCATAAATATTGTGCACTAACATTTGTGATTGGCTTTGATTGGTTCATTAGCTGCTACTACATTGAAATACATACTAATGCCACTATTGCTCCAGCTGCAATTAGTTAGTATCTTGCTTTAACACACTAGGTGACACAGTATACTAATGCACACACAGAAGTAATGACCTTCTTCAGGTTGTAATGTGTCTGTTACTTGCTGGTAAAATTCTTAATGTGCATAATCATTAACTAAATGTACATACAATGTTAACATACAGTGTGTACTTGGCTCAGTTGCGTGTTGAGCGTCTTGTCTACTCTACTTTGCTGCAGACAAGAAGCCTAAAGAATTTTTACAAGCCTCTGAATTGTGATTTTTGTGATTGAAAGCATGCATGGTTTCAGCAGGTTTCTGTAATCACCTAAAAAGAATGGTTTGTACAAATTCAGAAAATAATCAAATTCATACATGAAAGGAACAAGGAAATGTTAGTATTGCATTGCATGAAAAATGACTTGTCATAAGTGATAATCACAATGGTTTCTAATAAATTTTAGGTCAATCAGCCATGCATTTCAGTTCTACTTCTATATACATTTTTCTAAATATACATTTTTCTAAGTGTTTCTAAAGCTTTTTATCTTACTTCTTCATACTGTTCATATTCTAAAACAAGTGACGGTTAAACACGGTATAGTAAAGTACAGTATGTTCCTCTGAAATGTTGTGGGAGTAGAAATTTGCACTTTATTGTGCAAGTGTTTAGTCAGCTACAGCAGAGATAGAGAAAAGAACACCCCTTTCGACCAGAGGTGGTAGTTGTTAGGGTTAGCTATAGAGGCTAACAACATAACAAGCAATCCCATCAGCCTTTGTGCATGGCTACATCTGCCATTTTAGATTGAGAGTATTTCACAAACCCAAATACTACTTCCTGTCACCAGTATTTACTTATGCAATAGGAGATTCAAATTATTTTTCAAATACTCAATGGACGTTTTTCTTTTGTAAAGCATGTCTGATATATAATGTTCATGAAATAGAAGATTAGCTACTACTTGTTTGTAATTTTCCCATAGCTGATGTGACTTTTTTGAAAAACAAGAACCATAAGTTCAGCCAGATGTGTCCACCATCCTTGGATCATAATCTGAACCTTTAGCTACAAAATCCAATCAGTTCATTCTGGAGCCAAGTGAACATTTGTGCCAAATTCCTGAGATGTTTCCTTTTAAATGTAATGGGGACCAACAGACCGACGACCGCCAGAAAAATGTTTTCATAGAGCGGCTTAGATGCATCTCAAAAGAAAAATACATATATTTGATAAAAAATGTAATCTTATATTAAGGCAGCATTTATATTTATTTTCTTAAATCCCAGAAACTGCCATTAATTACTTAGAAATACTGGTGACAGGAGGTAGCATTTCCACCCAGGTGGAGAACAAACCGAGTTTCCTGTACAAATCGCTTTGTGACGTGCATGGCTACAAATGTCTGCTGTCTTGGATTGAGGGTGTCAGCCATGAATGTATAAAGAGAACCAGATACTCACAATTGTCGCCCACTCTGTTTAGGAGAAACTTCTGTTTAGGAGACTAGAGGCAGATTCTGTCCTACTCAGTCCAATGGCAAAAGTGACCATGAACACAGATTTCAACCCATTATTTTCACCCAAGTAAGTATTGGACCTATTCTCCACAAGTCACACATCCTCTAAACATTCTGACATTTAAATGGCATTTGTCAGCCAGATGGATCAGGAGAAAATTGACTTTGTTTAAGGCCTGTCTCTGTCTCAGCAACACACTCTGTGAGATCTGGCACAAACACAAACATCGTCTGAAGGAGGTAAAAACAACAAATGATAATTATGATCATTTGATGCTAGTTACCAGTTAAAAAACATGACATTAGTGCATTATTATTTTATTTAGCCCTTATTAATCTACTTTCATCCAACCACACAACATTCTCAATCCTTCTGACCATGCCCACATAGGAAACAGGAAGTGTAGTGTTTCATACACACTGCACCATCTGTGTATGGAGGATCTTTGATGTCAGCAAAAAATTTGTCATATACAAATTCAATTCAATTCAATTTTATTTATATAGCCCAATATCACAAATCAAGATTTGCCTCAAAGGGCTTTACAGTC
>JAPQRN010001658.1:0-11586 GCA_037367275.1 Coranthus polyacanthus | reverse complement strand
CATTAATCTCACAGACTCAGTGGAAGAAAGGGGAACGTTGAAACTTCCTGTCCTCCTAGAGCCTGCCTTTCAAAATCCAGTCTTCATCTTTAGTCCCCAATGTCTCAACGTTCCTCATCTTACATCCTCATCAAACACTCAAGGACTGTCCTATTCATTTGTGTTGCCTGTCTTTTAATAATAATTTGAAATTCACACCAGGGATGCACTGATATCCAATATCTAAGAGATATCAGTGACAGTGGCTCTGATCCACAGATCTATTCATTTGATTTCAATAGAGGTAAACTTTTCACAAACTATTGGTATCAGCAGAACTTGGCTCCAATAGCAGACAACGGCTAGCATCAGCCTTCTCAACTGGAATCATTAATTTTGAAGGAATTTGATATTTAAAAAAAATCTAAATGTCATCTAGAATCATCTGGATTTTTTACACTTAGTTTGATGTTAAGATTTGTTCATTTGTTACTTTGACTTTGGGTTGATATTGACCAGTTATTCGACTATCAGCTTTTTCCTGCTCTCTCTATCTGTCTCTGTTTACATCTACTTGGGTGCACTACATCATGCATCAGCAGCACACTTTAAACCTGTTGAAGGAGACACAGATCAGTGCACAGACTGCACTGCAGCTGTAACATGAAGCAGCACGGCAATCCTCAAAGTGTGCAGCAAAAGTGTTGTTTGTCAGTCCCTGTAATTCACAGATGTCGTCTTTGCTGTCTACTTGGTGACTTGGAGTCAGAGAAAAGTCTCATTTGTTCCACCAGCACGTTGACCGAGTTGTTAGCGTTAGCTTCAGCTTCAGCTGGAGCAGCTGCCACGAGGAGCGAAAACATCATAATACTGGTTTATTTTTGGATTTTACCCAGCATTCGCGATGAATTTCATCAGGGTCGTGGGTAACAGACAGGGAACTTCCTCACACAGGTTCCAACTTATAAAATCTAATATTGACCAATAATTAAAATATGTAACTCATTAAATGACTTCAGTCTTCAACAAAATAAATCTCCTCTTAGACTAACAAAGGGTCTGCACTTCACACTTGCTACACCAACAATAGTTTTTCCCAAGGTGCTGGTGGATGATTATTTATTATTTTTAAATAATTAATTTAATAAACATATACATGTTTCCAATTGTTACATTTTGTTTTACAAAGTTAGCAATGTTTCAAGTCCAGCCTGATGTTGTTTTAGACATAAAAGATAATCCCAGTCTCTTCCACACAGTGAGGCATGTTGTTTATGAAGTCAACACTGGTGTGTGATATCAGATCAGTACTTGGTATCAGCTGATACACAAAGCCTGGGAATCCGTAACAGAAGTGAAAAAGTCAGATGAGTGAATCCTTAACTCACACTGACTTACTTGGATTATTTTGATGTTACACACTCAAACATCACATACAGTCTTGCTGATTCCTTCTCTATTCTTCTGTCTCCAGATGGAAAGTTTGGGGCGTACATGCAGGTTCACATTCAAAACGATGGACCTGTTACCATTGAACTGATGTCACCTACTGGACCCACAGACCCCAAACAGGTACTCAGATCAACAAGCTGCACTTACATATACAGTGAATTCTGGATAATAATTACGCTCCTACTGCACATTAACAACATAAAACACTTATTTAGATGTAGCTCTCTGCCTGGTATTAACTTTACATTTACAGAAAGTTTCATTCTCATCCCATTTTATCAGGAGACACCGTCATTTCTCATTTGAACCACTAGGTGGTGATATTTGCATCATAGTGTGTTCTCGTCCTGGCTTCTCATGTCATGTAGGTATAGTTTTGCAGCCAATGAGTTGAAAGAGAAACATGGACTGCAGCTATTTTCAAGGATCATTCCACTATTTTATACATGTTTTAAAGTAAAAGAAAAACATTCACATGTAAATTAAAAAAGAATCAGAAACTGTCAGTAAGAGTAGTTTTAAAGCATAATCTATTTTTAAATTAATCGTGGTATGTATCATGCATGTAATTGTTTAGTCATTTCTTTGACTGATGAAACAGAAAATATGATCTACATATTTTCTGAGCAAATGTTCCTGTTTGTTTTGTTTCCTCAGCTGTCAAAGCAGGAGAAGCAGCAGCAGAGGAAAGAGAAAACACGCTCTAAAGGCCCCTCAGAGTCGGGCAGGGAGAAGGGCAACCTACGGTCCCGACCGGACCCCAACGCCAGTAGTGGGGCTGAGGGTGATGTGTCGTCAGAGCGGGAGCCGTAGATCAGCAGGGTGAGCAACACATGCACATTCACAATACACCTCCTTGAAACATATGGTACATGTCTTTACTTTGGTAAAACTGATGTAAATTTTTTGTGGAACTTTCAGTTTAAAGTAACGGACAAATTCATAGTTTCTGATATATATATATGTGTGTGTGTGTGTGTGTGTGTGTGTATATATGTGTGTGTGTGTGTGTGTGTGTGTGTGTGTGTGTGTGTATATATATATATATATATATATATATGTATGTATACATAGGTATGTATACATAGCTCTAATGCAAGGTGTGAACGCACTGAGGATGCATTGAGATCTGGTCTCTTAGGACGCATTCAGAGGTGGCCTGGGACGTCTATGTGCACATCCTTTTAGCAGTGTGAACATAATGTGTCCTGGGACAGATTGAAGGACTGAATACTCAGCTGGTATCCTCTGTGTAAATCAAACTGCCCGAGCACAACAGAATGAAGCTCCGCCACATTTGTTTCTCTGAGAGGAAGGTTTGCATAATCCAGAAGAAATCAATCTACATATATTATGTGCTTGGAAATTCAATCAGTAAAGCATAAAAGAGAACCAAGAAATGGTCATAAATTGCACATCAATATATTTACATTTAACTGTACTTGGTCAGTACATTCACATAGAAAAAACAACTTGGTGAAAAAGTCATTGGGAGATTATTGTAGACAGTATTGTGATTTGTGATTCTATTTGCTTGTTTGTCAAAGAAAATTCACAGATTACTGGTAATTTTTAAATTAGTATTTTTTGCAACTCAGTCATTCAAGCTTGAACTAGTATTACATTTTTTTTAGCGACTTTCATTTAGCATGTTTTACACATGACCTCCCTCTGCTCAGTGTCACTGAATCCAGAATTTCACCAGACACACATTGGACCTTTAAATTGCAGCCTTTTGCAATGATATAATAGCACAGGTTGACACTGTGATTGTGATTTGATTAATTGTACAGCTCTAGCATCAACCAATCATGGTGAAATGGACAGATGTGGTGATTGTGTTTCCAGCCACCCTGTATTGTGTGCCAAACAGCTGGGCTATGGAGATAATGAGCAGCTTAAATAATGTTAACGTCATGTTAATCCCATATGGAAGGCACATAAGACACTGGAGCACTCACAGGCTTTATATGAGTCCTCACTGGACTCACTGACCTTTTATTTAACAAGTGTTTCAACTGTTGCAAATATGCATTTCATTCAATATGAATAGTTATTTGCAAAGGAAGCATTTTTGCATAATTTCTTTGACAAGTCCCCAGTTAGTAAAATCCTTACAGCTGTGGTCAGGGGCGATTCCAGGCTCAGAGGTTTAGGGGTGCTGAGCACCCAGAGTGCTGGCCGGCCAAGCAAGAGAAATTTCACCATTTTGTAAATTTTAGTGCAATTTTGGACCATCATTCCCACATGTAATTAATATATCCTGTTTAGAATGAAGTCCACTGATATCAACTGTCTACAAGTAAAATGCTACTAGAATAGTAGTGAAATTTTATCACGTGTGACTGATAAAGAAAAATCAAGTCAAAAATGCTGGTTGGCTGGTCAAAATATGAATAGAATACACTTCTATACACTGTCTGCACATTACAATACATTCACTTTAGAAGTTCTATAGTGGAAGAATATAAATATATTGTATAAATGTATATAAACCAATATATATGTGTAATAACACAACATCAGCAAACCAGCACTTTAGTCATTAATCTTATTAAAACACGTAACATTTAGTACATTTAATCTCTGAGGCAGATTTCTAAAAAAATGATAGACCAGTGTATATGTTAAGTGTCTCTCTGCTCCCCCACCTCTCCTAGCTTCTCTCTCTCTCATTTAAACAGGACAGAGGTTGACTGAACCACGTGGAACGTTTGCTAGCTAGAAAAAATGTCAGTTAACTCCTACCTAACAACATAAACAGTGATCTCCGTTTCATTGCAGCTAGGGACTGGCGATGATAATAACGTGTTTGGTATCGAGTGATAGAAGTAAAGAAATGTGCCACATATCCTGGTTTAAGGCAGGTACTTATACCACTACTGTATCTCAGCAGCTCTGCAAGGTAGCGGACTCATTGCTCTCTGTGCAGGTGGAACGTTCACAGCTCAGAGGCCGAGTCGGTGGAAAGGGGGAGGGATGGGGACCATTTTCGAGCCAAGGGGGTGCTGTATTTTTGTTGTTAAAATATTAAGTTTCAACCATGTACTGTATGTGGTTTTGACTTTTTCTTGCATCCTAAAAATAGACATAAAGTAAAAAATAAAAATCTGCAACCTTAAAATATTTTGGGGGTGCTATGAATCAATTTGGGGGGTGCTTCAGCCCCAAAAATGAGCTAAAAAACACCCATGGCTGTGCTGAAGGAAAAGACAGGTAATATTTATCTTTTTATGTTATTTTTAACCCATAAAGGGTACTGAGTCTTCTGTTCTTTCTCTTGCAGATCTCATCCTGGGGGTTGTGCTAGTGGTGAATCCAGGTTCAACAGGAAGGCCTTAATCCTCAGTGACTTTAACACCTTGATTGTGGACAGTCCTCCTTCCTGTTTGGAAATCAGCAGGATTCTCTCAGCCAATCGCAGAACATCGTCACCTGGCGCCCTCTCTCCTCCTGAGTCAGACAGGACCAGCAGGGTGCAGGCACAGAACAGGCTACAAACGAAGGGAAAAGGTGTGATGTGGGATGGATCAGCGCTACTTAGGATGGCCCAGTACTTCTCTTTTTCCCACTGCCTATTGTTTCTACCTCTCTCTGCATCTTTCTCTATACTCTGTACTCTGTTCACATTTAACCTCTGCTTAGACATGTTCCTCTGACCCTGAAGCCGAACTCAACTCCAATCTTTGGGTCATAGTACAGGTACATAAACATTAGCTGCCGTTTTGACTGTACCATTGACACCTCAAGATTGGCATAGGTACAGGTGTAAACACATATTATAGGACATGTATGAATAGGTTGTATGTCTTAAAGTCTAACTGAAATGAAATTCAATGGCTCTTTCCTGTTACCTGGCAGAATGATTATATTCCAACTAAAAAGTACATTTGTATTTGTGGTTTTTGGGCGGCATCATGTCCCTGCATTACCAAACAGCCAAGAAGCCTGTAACACAACACACAACACCTTCTAGCTAACGCCTCCTTTTCCAACTACAGGCATGGACACACATCTTGTGCTGCACCTTAACTTCAGAGTGAGTCACAAATGTAGTGGTGGAGGGGTATGCTGCAAACATCATTTCACAACCCAACCATTATTTTTCATTGTCCATGAATCTGTCAATTACTTTCTCGATTGTTTGGTCAGAAAACAATGGAAAAAGTGTTTGCAAAATTCCAACATAATGTCCTCAAATAACTTGTTTGTACTGTCACAGAGGAGGAAAGAAAGCAGAAAATATTCACTTTTAAGAGGCTCAATTCAGAATTTTTACATTTTGACTAAAACAGAATTACTCAGACCAATCAGAATAGTTGTCAATTAATTTAATAGTCAACAACTAATTGATTAATTATCGCAGCTCTAAACCCAGGTAGCTAACTAGCTCAGCTAAAAAACAAATGTTGATATAGATTCCATACCACTGGTAACAAATGAATACCCGTACACTAAATCCAGTCTAAGCAAAGTGTTCGCACTCCACATGTGACTCTATGGTGTTTTCGAAAGATGATCTAACTAGGGGATGAGGGAGGATTCCAATTTCTTTTGGAAAATTGGTATCATCCATCCATCCATAGTTCTTTGATATCATCTAACGTTCTCCAGCAGAGTGGATTTCTCAGCTGCGGTGGTAGAGCTTTGTGACATGTTTAGTGAGTTTGGCTACATTTAACTTTAACTTTTTATTTAACTTTTTATTGATATTCGTTAACATCTGGACCTGGTCTCCAGGTGCCGTCAGTGGCGGCTGCTGCTCCTTGTGTGGACTTGTGTGGGTTAAATGCAGAGGTTGAATTTCCCTAGGGGAAATAAAAAGTGGAGGGATAATAAAAGTGGACTTTAACTTTTAGCTTTTTGATATTTGACTATTTGATATTATTTCCTTTTAGAATATCTGAGCTGATTCTGATTGATCATTTGGTCACTGTCATAAAACAACGGAAAAATCCCTTCACAAGTTCTCAGACATCTACAAATCTAAATACACACAACATATTATTTTTGTTTAGTCTGTTAATGTGTGTCCATGGTCAATAATGAACCCCCAAATTTCTCAGTCAGTCTTTATTAAGTAACATGGTCTGTAAATAACATGGTAACTAACGTTCAGCTGAGTGGCTTTTGACTTCGGAAAAGGAATAAATTACTGTAAAATACACAATGTAAATGAAAGAATGTATAGAACGTCAGTGTGTCTTTAGTTGGGCACTTTTAGCTAATGTTCTATTAAATTATGACTTTAGTGATAAAAACGGTGTAATGTTTGTAGTTGATAGTTAATCATTGGCACACATTGACTACATATATAAATGTTTCTGTCTATGGGCTCCGTACACACACACACACACACCCTCAGCCTTCACGTGTTCTGAAAGCTTGACACGCCTCCTGTGATTAGATATGTTTGCTGACGTAGGATTGGACAGTAGCTGTTTTAAGGAGGGGCTTCGTGTAGAGTCAGTTGTGATTACGATGACGCTTTATTTTTACACTTCAACTACAATGCAGCTACTGCAACTTTTACATTGTCAACCAAACCAAACACGTCGGACCGCCCACTCAGGCTTGGAGCCAACAGGAGCATGTGACCAAAAAAAACATTTCTTCTAATCTATAACACAAAACTATTACTAAAACACGACTTGTAAAAGACTACTGGTGATTTCAGTTGGACTTTAAATCCTAAACGGCCGCCCAACGTGTGTTCCTGGCTGTTGGTTTTGTCGCCCCACCAGGTCCACTCAGAGGAAGTGATGGTTTGGACTGAAGGGAGGATAGTGGCATGTACTGCTTCAACTGGGATCCATTTGACGTCTAAGATCAAGTGGCTTCAGCTTTGTGACCATGAGTCAATTTGCCTCAATCTACCTGTGCTTTCCCTTGTGGACAGGGGCAAGTTGTGCTTTATAATATGGATGGGCTGACAACATCTACTGTTTATTGATGTTTGTGATTATGTCACTGTCCTGCTGCCACATGACAGATCTGATTGTATATTTTATGGTTATTTTATAAAGACGTCATTAGAAAAAGTGATCAGTTAGTGTGTGTCTTTATGTCCTCATTCTCTATTTAGCTCGAAATGTAATGCCAGGCTCTGCAAGTGACAGAGTTTGAAATGTTTTAATAACTGGGCTGGGTTTTATAAGAATTTTGACAACTGCATAGGAATAATGTCTTAATATATTCAGTATACAACACATTGAACACTGACCAGCCATAAAACACTTTTTCACCTACCATTCCATGAAGAGTTTAAAAAAAAAAAAAAGTATTTCAAAGGGTTATCAGTGACAAATGATTTGGATATGTTCATGTCTGGGAAAAATGAGGAATTAAATGGGTTCATATCGAGTGGAGCGTGAGTTGACAGAGTCTCAGATGCATGTGTCAACTGTAAAATGTCACACAAAGTTTCATCCTGTTTTCTTTATTCAGTAAAATATCACAGGTCTGTAATGATAACATACAATATTGAATTAATGTATTATATTAAGTCCAGCAATTTAACAACGATTGCAGAATGAAATCTCCAAAACCATCAAAGTCTATAGTGGCACAAATTGGAATTGGTGTGATTTGTTCAGATACAGCTTGAGATTAACTTAAATGTCCATCAGCTCAAGAAAAGAAAAATTAAAACAAGTAAACGGTGAATTATTTACAGAATGTTCAGTGTCAAAAGCAGAGCAGGGGACACTGAATAATGAGCATGAAAGTCTTCAATGAAATATGTGCAGGCAGAGAGAGTAGAAACGGGACTACACAGTCCAAAAGCAATGAGTCCTTTCAATCAGGGGAGCCGAGGGGACAGGCAGGACAGGGGTCTGAGCCAGACGAGGGGTCGAGGAGCCGACAGGGTTGAAAACACGAGGCACCCACTTAATCTGTTGAGTGAGGGGAGGAGCGAAGCCGCAGAGGTACCGGAGAGCTGGGACGAACACTCAACGCCGAGGAGACGCCGGGTGGAAGGACAGGGTAGCCACAGGCGGACGAAGGCTGGAGTAGAGAGTGAACACAGGTGACGAGAGCTTGCAGATTGACAGAGTCTGGCAGCAGGGAGACAACGAGGCAGAGGCAAAATGAAACACCAGGTGAGGGAGAGCAGGGGCTGTGACAATTCAGTCTGTCTTCCATCGACGAAGGTGTTGTACAGTCTGATGCAGTGGATGAAGGATCTTCTGTAACGTTCAGTCCTGCATCGTGGTGAGGTGAGTCGTCCACTGCAGCTGCTTCTCTGATTGGTCAGAATGTGATGAAGAGGATGACCTGAATTGTCCAAGATGTCCTCCACCTTATTCAGAGTCCATCTCTCCACCACAGTCCCCAGTGAGTCCAGCTTCTCTCCAAACACTGAACCAGCTTTCTTCACCAGTTTGTCCAAGCGTCTTGCGTCCTTTAGTTTGCTGCTGCCTCCCCAGCAGACGCAGCATAGAACAACACACACACAACCACCGACTGGTTAAACATCTGCAGACGTCAAAGGACCTGAGGACAAATAGCTGACTCTGTCCCTTCTAATAGAATGCATCTGTGTTCTGGGACCAGTCCATCTTGTAGTAGATAAATGTGGGTATTTTGTATAATACTGTGGACTGTAGCTCCAAAATGAAGTGAGCTACAGGTGCTGATGCAAAATGTGTTACAACCATGCCCAGTCTCCCCTACTCAAACAGCTATTTTCCTGTAGCGTCTCAATCAGAGGTCTCCAACCTTTTTTTTTTTTTTTTTCCTCTGAGAGCTAATTTGACAAAATGGAAGTGGCTGAGAGCTCAGCTGTTTTATCAACAAGCTAGACAAGCTTCTTTTGTGTGAGCGTGTACAAAATGTCAAAAATTCAACAAGTACATTTTGTATCACGACATGTAGGCTGCTCCCTGCTGTCCCGTGAAAAGCTACTGTGGAGTTTAGTGGCGCTCGATGTTACATGTTTTACTGCACCACAAACAAGACGCATGTACACCTGTCACTCAAGTTAATGGAAAAATGATACTGTACTGTTTGCGAGAGAAACATTCCTTGTTACTCTGTGTTGTTTAAGTGTGAGATAATCATACTGTTTGTTTACTTTGTACTATTATTTCATACACAGTTAAGCAGGGACCTCACATATTTCATTATTTTTATGTAGTTCACTGTTGCCACATTGTTCGCAGAGAACCTGGATTAGAGCAGAGTGTTTTCTTGTTCTGTCTTTTGGAACGCACCGGTGTCTCCTCTGCAGCAGAGGCATGTGACGAGTGATTTTATTTTATTTTTTTTTGACTTTGCAACGCAGAAATAAAAGTTGTTCGCCTGAAGGTAAACCTCAGTGTCTGTTTATGTCTCTGGCTGCAATATATTTCCCAATCCTCTTGAACATAGTCTATTTTTGCTGTTTATTGGCCTAGTTATTTTCCACGGTGTTGTCACATCTGGTGTGTGTTGCTAGCCTGCTGACACTGCTTAATGTTACATCATCACCGACTTGATAAAACGTTCCAGCAGCAGATCTTGTTTAAATGACAGCTTTTTGGCAGATAATTATGCTGTGGGGGCGGATTTTCTGTGAATTTGATTGGAAGTACATTTAATTAAGAAGGTTTACTGCCTGATTTTGTGTCATAAAGGAGTATATTTTATTTTTTAATGTACTGTGATCCATCATGTTAGGATCCAGTCCTTTCAGTTGTCCTCGTGCACCCTGTTCAACGCTACCATTCAGGATGGAAGTGACCTCTGCACTGTGACGAAGTCATAAAATGTTAACTAAAATGTATTTCAAAAAACAAAGCCACTTGAATGTCATTAATGCAGGCTAAATATTTAATATAACCAAATTAATTTAACAAGAAAAGTAGGTTCAAACCTGTTGAATATTTGTTAAGAAATTGGGTAGATTTACTGAATTATATTTTCGATCCACTAGAGCTCTGGGTAAAATTTCTTAAGAGTGATTTGAATCATGACAAATCAGAGTCAAGACTTATTTTCTGCACTATTCAATAACATCATTCATTCTTCACAAGATTGACATAATAATGTACATGGCTCGCAATGAACAAACGCGATGCATTGAAACGATGTGCAGCAGCAACGTTTTAATCCTAACATTGGACTGTATTTACTTATCAAATGTGGTTTTAAAAAAGCAACAAAATCAGGTGGAAATTCAAAATGACTGAAACCAGTAACTTCTTTGACTTTGTGTGTGTATGTGTTTTGATGCCTTCTCATATGTAGACACTGGCCTGTTTCTAGAGTCTCTTCTCCATATGAACCGGACCACCTCAACAACTGCATCGACACACAGCTTCAGAATTTGAATGGGTCCACCCTCATCCTGTGTCCCACCCTTTCACAAAGTCTCATGAAATTCGGTGCAGTATATTTGGGTGTCCCTGCAGACAAACAAATCAGCAAACAGACTCAGGCAATTATGTCAACAAACACACACACTAAACAAACTGGAATAAACATTTGAAGCATTTAAATGCATCTAAACTGAACTGGAAGCCACAGGTACCGTAAGCATCGGTGTGTTTCTACATGTGAGGCGTCGCTGAGAATAGAGCTGTACAACTGTGGACATGGACCATTTCAATCATGTAATATATGCAATCTGTAAGAAATGCAGTGACTGTCATGAAATAAAATGTGGTTTATAATAAATGGTTGCTCATGTTTCAGTGTATTTAAATGTGTGTCTGTACACATTTGCCATAAATGTTTAATGACAAAATCTGCTCAATAACAAGTAACATATAAATTAGAACATATGTGTAAATCTTTAAAAACAAAAAAAAACCCGTCACAAATATTTGTAGACATTTGTATGAACATGAGGCTTTACAAATATCATCAGAGCTGTTAATCTGTACTTAAAATGTTCATATTTATTTAGGTTGTGGCACAAACATTACACATACTATGTATCATAGCTTTGTTGTGTATTTTACTTTGGAAAAGGCACAGTAGGGAGAAGAAAACATGCAAAATGATTTACAATTTCCAATACACGAGGAAGTCATACATGCTGTTCAGAAGTAAAACGTGGCAGCAGTATTTCATTCACTGTCCAAAAAAAATGGCCATGCAAGGGATTTAATAAAGAAATGAAGAGTTGTTTAAGAGTTGTTGTGTAACATGTGGTGGTCTGAATAAGAG
>JAPQRN010001657.1:0-11593 GCA_037367275.1 Coranthus polyacanthus | reverse complement strand
ACATACACATACGCATACACATATACATACGCATACACATACACATGCACATACACATATACATACACATACACATATACATACGCATACGCATACACATACACATACACATACACATACACATACACATACACATACACATACACATGCACATACACATATACATACACATATACATATACATACACATACACATACACATACACATACACATACACATACACATATACATACACATACACATACACATACACATATACATACACATACACATATACATACACATACACATACACATATACATACGCATACGCATACACATACACATACACATACACATACACATATACATACGCATACACATATACATACACATACACATATACATAAACATACACATACACATATACATATACATACACATACACATACACATACACATACACATACACATATACATACGCATACACATACACATACACATACACATACACATACACATACACATACACATATACATACACATAAAGAACAAAAACCAGTGACTGTTGAGTCTTATTTGAACATGTAAAGTCAATATCGTCGGAGACAGAAGAATTTAATATTAGTAAAACATGATGTGAAAAGCAGAACGTGTGTTTTAGGAGGAAGTCACGGCCTCCGACACGACAGAGAACAAACCTGTGAACAGAGTCTTTTTTAGACGAGGTCTCACTGCAGCTCAGCAGAAACAGAACATACATAGAACATACATACACAGAACATACATACAGTTCTAGTTACAGTTGATCTATGTCTGCACTGACTCCAGGTCAACGTCTCACCTGTGTGTCTTCTGTTCAGGTGTGTTTCTGTCTGGACTCTCTGTCTCCACAGGTGAGAGGATGAACTCAATCGATCACACACAAAACAACTCTACATCTGTCTGATGTGTCTATTGTCCCGTCTGTCTCTGACCTGTCTCTGTGTCAGTCTTTCTCAATGTGGATCCAGACCGTCCTCAGTTCTTCCCGGGTCAGTCCGTCTCTCTGAGCTGTGTTGGACATCATCCTGCTGCCGGTTGGACTCTGAGGAGGACAGATTATGGCAGACAGACAGCAGACAGACAGACGACACAGGCCTGTGGTCCACATCGGCAGGAGTTTGGCCGTTTTGACGGATCCTCCTGCATCCTGTCTGCATCTGGAGACAGTGGACATTACTGGTGTGAAGACGGAGACAGACAGAAGACCGAGGAGCTCACAATCTACGTAAATGGTACAGACACTGTCTGAACTGTCTCTGACTGGTTAACAGGTTACATTAAAGACATTTTATATGTAGTTATGTCTTTTTTCATTCTTTGTCCAAATGAAGCAGCCCTCGTCTCGTCTCCCTGTCTCTCTCTGAATCTCTGTATTTCTGGTCACTTTGTGGTTGTCAATCCTGTCTCTTTTCCATTATTATTCGAGTCCCCAGAGGAAGCACCTTCCAGCCCCATCCAGGACTCTGAGAAGACCAGGTCCATTAGACTACTGTCATAAACCCAGACAACAGTCACAGCCTGATCCTTGACCTGAGCATCTATCTGTGGTGGTTTTCTGTCTGGTTCTGGTCGTTTTTCATCTGTTTGTTTTCATTTTGTGTCTTTCTGGTTATTTTTCATCTGTCTTGTCGTTTTCTCTAAGTATTTTTGAATCTGACATGTTACCATCCTGAGAAGGCTGCTGCTGTCAGTCTGTCTCTGACTCTCAGTGATCGGACGGTCTCCGTTTCTGTCCCTGTGTTCAGAGCATGTCATCCTGGACATACCTGCTCTACCTGTGATGGCAGGACGTGATGTGACTTTACGCTGCATCCCTCATTATGACAGATACAAAGCGTCTTCTATCATCAGACAGAGGAAGGTGGGAGGAGAGTTGAGGACAGAAGACCTGCCGACAGACTGGACTCTGACGGACATCCAGATGTCTGATGAAGGCATGTTCAGCTGCTCTGCCACAGAACACGACATGAGTATGAACTCAGGAAGCAGCCGCTTGGTCGTCATAGGTCAGTTACCTTCACGTCCACATCAATATAAAAACAAATCATTTATAATTAACAAGACCGTGTCCACATCTATAACCAGTCAATAGATGATGAACACATTCTGTCTGTTTGTATTTGAATATACTGACATTTTGTATTTTCACATTTCTGTCTTTAAATCTCAGTGTCTCAGTTTTACATTAGTGTGTTTTTTTCATCTTGTTTTAACTTATGTTTTTCATTTTTCAATTTCTTGTTTTCATTTTGTGAAAATGTTTCACTTTTGTTTGACTTTAACTGTTATATATATATATAAAACACTGTAAACTGTTCTTTTCAAAGCTGCTGCACAAAATAAAGTTTTAATTACAATGAACACTTTTGTGTTTTGCTGCAGCTCCTCCTACAGATCCTCCTATGACTACAACTCCCAACATTCCTCCTGGTCTTCTCTTTACGTCTCCTCCTCCTCCTGGTCCCTCTGTGTCAGTCTTCAGGCTGCTCTTCCACCTGCTGGTCATGTGTCCGTACTGCATCTCCACTGTCCTGTTGGTGTCAATCTCCTTCAAAATGAACACAGGTAAACGTCACTGACCTTCACATCCACCTGCACGGCTTCAATAAGAACAGGATGATTTCTCCAAACCTCAGTCGTTGTGATTCAAAGTGACCTGGAAAGTCAAAATCTTAAAAATCAGTTTGACACCTGATTAGACCTCCTGATGACGGCACCTCAACTTTCTAAACTCCGCCCACAGGAAACAAGCCAGTGGTCTCCATGGAAACAAGCCAGCAGGCAGCAGAGGTCGAGTACGATGACGCTGGAGTCACCACTGAGCACGAGTTCTGACCGAGCTGCTGTTATTGATCCTGATACAGTTATTAATCCTGATGTGGTTATTGATCCTGATGCGGTTATTGATTAACAGTCAAAGTATTTGTTGCTGTTTGTGCCAATAAAAAAGTTGATTCTGATTGGCTGTTGAGTTCATTTTAAAGAAAATGCAGATAATGAAAGCAGTGCAACACACATGTATAGAGTATATATAGTGCTAAAGAGCTAAAGAGCACCACCAGTGTTAATATGTTGGTTTATTGTCTTTGAACAAATACATGAAACAGGTAACATGACGTTTACATATGTGAACTGTTGGTTGTTGATGAATAAAGATACGTTTCATTCTAAGTCTACGTTAATAACAATCATGTTTGTCACAGTTTCCTGTTAATACTAATGTTTTCACAGATCAGTCAGTGTTGGTTTGAGAACTCTGTCATGATGAACTAACACATAATGGATGTAAATGACCTGTTGACACCATGACTGAAGACCCACCTGGACTCAGACCGGTGTGTACATCCTCTATCAGGTCAACTACTACGACATTAAAGTAAAATGTTCATATTAACAAACCTGCATGTCAAAGTCTGAACCACATATAAAACTACATCTAAAGACACCGTGTGACTTGTGTATGTGGAAGTTGAAACCATCTGGGCTCACACTTAGTTTTACTTATTTACTTACTGTGTTGTAGTACCTGCAGTAATGTTTGCAGTATTTGTACTCTCATACGTAAGTGTTGTTGTAACAGCTTTTTAAAATTATTTTATTACTTTATTATCTGCATGTATGTGTTATTGGCGTGTCTTTGTGGGCTGTGTGTGTTATCAGTACATATCATCTGCTGGTTTGCGTGTTGTGGACGCTCCACACGTGTCCGTTGAGCGCGTTAGCGGCGCCCTGCAGCGTCCACGTGAACAGAGCCAACTGACGTCTGAAACGGCTCTCGTTGAAGCGCCTGGGGTCAGAGGTCAGCAGGGCCAGGTGCTCAGTGAGCGCACTCAGAGTGTGGTCACCGCGGCCGTGGATCACATGACGGAACGGGGTCTCCACCGCTGACACGTACTGAGACAGGAAGTAGTACTCCACCTGGTGGACGACAAGAAGTACTGTTACCTGTGGAACTTTTATTATTATAACCAAAGTAGAGTTGGTACTCGGGTCCTGTGTTTGTTGTAGTGTTTGTAGTACTGTTTGCAGTACTTGTACCCTCATGATTCTGGTGTTGTAGGACCGCGTGGTACTCGGGTCCTCCAGGTCGCTGTAGTCGATGGCTCTCTGCAGGGTCTCGGCGGCTCGGCTGTAATCTCCTCTGGCGCTGAAAACCCACTGAGGTGACAAACCTCTGGACTGAAACAAAGATGAAAAAATCTGTTAGAAAACACCTGCTTTGATTAAAAAGTCAATGTTAGTCTTTCAATGTGGATTATGGAGATCATCGTATTGAAAGACTTGATATATCCTGACCTTCGACCCTCAGGCAGCGGGTGGTTTCTCATCGCATGAGAAACCATCATGTTACCATGATGAATACAGACATATAGACACATGGGCTCAGTAGGACTTTGGAAAACTTAACACTGTCTGAGGCTGCATGCAGAAATGAAACCTGAAACTGTATTGCACAAGGAGGAACACTGAGTTCTGTGGACCCAAACTCATCTCAGATGGACAGAAAGACTGTGGAAAGGTTTGCTGTGGACAGACGAGTCCATGTTTCAGCTGGTTTTCTGTCTGTCTCTGTGGTTTTCTGTTTGTTTGTTTGTTTGTTTATTTACCTGCAGCTCTGCAGAGTGTCTGTTGAGCTGAGCGCTGAACTGCAGCACTGTCTGAGCGTAGGACGTGATGCGTAGCGGCAGGATGTGATCGTGGGCCAATCGTAACACCATCTCCCCCACCAGCTCACCTAAGCTCCGCCCTGTCACCCCCAGACGACCCCCAAGCACTTCCTGTAGGCGGGACGCTGTGTCCAGGGGCGTGTTGACAAAGGGGTATGCCCGCTCCTGAACGCAACACAAAGAAACAAATAAACACAAATAAACACAAAGCTGAACAGGTGGACAGGTGTGTTTACATGTTCACAGTGGGACTGCTGTTGTTATTGTTGTTGTCATTGTTCTTAGTGACATTTTTGTTGTCACTGTTGTTGCAGTTGTTTGTTTTGGTCATGGTTGACATTGTCGTCACAGTTGTTGTGTTATTGTGGTCAATTTTTGGTGTCATTGTGTTTATTGTTACTTTTGTTGTTGTTTGTTGATTGTTGTTGATTTTTTTTTTTATTGTCATTTTTTATTTTTCTTGTTAATTTGTTGTATTTTTGTTATCATTTCTGTTTTTGTTGTTGTCATTTACCTCGGTGAATCGCAGCTCCATAGCTGGAACTCCTGCGAATGCTGTGAAACTGTACGCTCCACTGTTCAGATACAAGGACTTCATACTGAGGAGAAGAAGGAGAAGGAGGAGGAAGAAGAGGAGGAAGAAGAAGAGGAGTAGCGTTCAGGTGAAGAGCATCCAGGTAACCCCACCCCTCCACTGTGTTTACATGACAATATGATTTGTTTATGTGTTTGTGTCTCACATCCTCCAGCTTCCGCCTTCTCTCTCAGCCTGACTGTAGATGGTTTGACCTGAATGTTTAGGATGCTCCACCTACACATTAATACACACATTAAACATACAAACACATTAATATATACAAATAGATTAATACACACATGAAAATAACCTGAAAATGATTCATGGGTTAGGGTTAGTCTAGGGTTTGGAGACTTGAAGCAGGCTGAAGGTACATTTTCAGAACCTCTCACCTGTCTGATGGCAGCATCCAGCAGGTCGACCAGCAGAGGAGAGCAGTACGCTGACAGGACGTCATCACCTGTAGACACACAACGCAGGGTTTGTATTGGCTGACAGAACAGATGGGCTGCTCTGATTGGCTGATGGCTGAGTGTTACCCATGACGGCCTGATCCAGACTGA
Organism: Coranthus polyacanthus; assembly: GCA_037367275.1. Taxonomy (NCBI): domain Eukaryota; kingdom Metazoa; phylum Chordata; class Actinopteri; order Kurtiformes; family Apogonidae; genus Coranthus; species Coranthus polyacanthus. Next base: position 5,761 of record JAPQRN010001657.1, on the reverse strand, counting down.
AGTAGGCCACGGCCTTCAAGTGGAGCATGGACAGGTAACCCTAGGAAACAGAGGTTTAAAGAGGTTTGGAAAGGTTCAAACTCCTGGGTTCAGACTCGATGATAGTTTAGTCTTTTCAGTGATCATTTGGTTTCTTTTAAATGTGTTCCAAATGTTAATTGGATTTTCAGAGAATCTGCAAAAGAAAATGTGAATTTATATGTTTCTAAGACCCCTAAGTGTTTCTAAAACTGAAACATTCATTATTAATTCAGGCAGGACACGTGTCAGATTTAATACTTTATACAGAATGACATAATTTGTCATGGTGATCTGCTATGAAATCTGAGACACAATGGAAATATACTATCTGGTGTGCAGTGACATGTATCACACTCCCTTTGAACAGCACTGTTTCAACCCCTTTAAATCAACATCTATGAGGTCAAATGCAGCTTTCCACTCTACTAAATATGACAGTTTTAACATAATTAACCATTAAACCTTATTTCTACTTCTTAGAAGAAAAGAACCTCAGGACGTCTGGATAAAAACTCCAGTTCATTTCTTCCAAAGAAGCTAAATAATGTTTATATATTTTACTGTTCCATATTTGAATTAATGTCAGTTTTCTCCATTTCTTAATTTCATCGAAAACATCAGACATGGGTTGGTGATCCCAGACGAGCCCCCAAAACTGTCTTTGTCTTTGCTCTCAGGTTTTTATGCACAAATTGAAAATGTGAATAAGAACAGCTGGATGAAACAGACCTGTTCTGTCAGATTAGATTATAGTCATAGATTCTCACTGTGTCGCAGCTCAGAGACTTGACAGACTGTCACCATTACTGTCTGTCATCAGTTTTAACTATATCTCTGTCATTCTGAACTTAACACTGTTTGTCTGATATCATGGACACTGAACCTGATATAATGTACATTCAGTTTGCAAGTCTCTTCTTCTGTGGTGTTTAATGTGTGTATTCTGCTCTCAGATTGGACGAACCTCCAGCCACTCAGTAGCGCCGACGTTTCCAAACTCTCCGGCGTCCCAGCTGACGAACAGCAGACTGCGCCTGGGTCTGAAACCTGAAACATGACGCTACAGGTGTGAACTTTAACAACCACACATCCACTGACCAGCAGTGAACTACTGACAGGTGAAACTCAACAAAGCTGTGGAAGAGTTGTGACCATGATTAAAAGGTGGTGCAGATTTCACAGGAACTGGATGAATTAGTGTTAACGGTTACAATCTTTACATTGCAACATCCTGAGGGACTGATAATTCAAATGTAAAATACAGTCAATGTACATAGTATCAAATCATTCTCGATAAGTGAAAATAGTAATAAATGTAGAATAAAACACAGTCATGTAGAACAAATGTCACAGGTTCAAGGTCACATTTCTAAAGAGACTAACATGTGTGACTGTAATGATTTTAAGCCTGGTCCTGAAGAACTAACCACATGTGCAGGTGAGGCTTACCTTTCTTCACCATGGAGGAGAAGGTTCGGGCCAGCTCCAGCAGGATGGCGGTCCCCACTCCGGACTTGACGGCTCCTGGTCCCAGTGCATCCCTCTGAGCTCCCAGTATGATGTACTGGTCTGACAGGACAGACAGGTGTTACAGGCGAGTCACACCCCTCACTCTCTGTCTCTCGGTTCAGGTCGTACCTGGTTCAACCCGTCCCTCCAGAGAGGAGAAGATGTTGTTGAGCAGGACAGGCTTCATGACTCCATGGACGGCCATCTTCACTCTACGTCCGGAGCTGAACTGAGGCCCGACAACGCAGCGGACATACGGCAACCGAACTCTCCACGATGGGGGGCAGGATGCACCGGTCAGCTGACTGACAGACATACAGAGAGGTCACATGACACCTGAGCAGGTCCCTGGGGGGACGGGGCTTACCTGAGCAGGTACCCTGAGGGGGCGGACCTTACCTGAGCAGCTTGGCAGCCACGGTGGCGCTGATGGGCAGAGCAGGGATGAATGGCAGACCAGACGACTGGATGGGAGGGAACTGGGTGTGGTTAAAGGAGGGAAACCCGGGGGTGAAGGGGTCACCTGACCCCAGGTGCACCTGTGATTGGACAAGACAGAGGAACTGGTCAGGAGCACTGACACATACAGCGTGCTTACACATGTGTTATGTGTCACGGCAGTGCGTCTCTGTTACGTGTTCAGACACGGCAGTGTGCGTGTTCAGTCCCAGTCGTCGGGGGTCCTGTGGCAGGTCTGCAGGGTCGGGGTAGATCAAGGCTCCGCCTGCTCTATTCCTCTGAGCCAACCAGACCTTCTCTGCAAAACTGACTCCGCCCCCAACACGCATCACCACCACGCAGCCGTTCACGGACACACCTGCACTTTGCAGCCACTTAAAATCTTCCACGCGGCCGTAGTTAGCGTAGACCACGCCCCCCTGCAGACAGACAGGTGAGGGTCAGTTTGTGGTTACCATGGCGATATGGTGACACCTCCTGTGTCTCACCGTGGCACTTCCTGTGGCGCTGTATGGACAGAAATCAGAGGGGTTCAGAGGAATCTGCTCCAAGACCACACCAGAAGAGTCCAGGATCCAGAGGAAGCTCCTCTGAGACCTGAAATACACGAACAAACAAATGAACAAACAAATACATAAAAACTAAACAACACATTAAACAAATAAACAAATAAGCAAATCAACACATAAATGACAAAACAATTAAACAAATAAACATCCAGAGGGAGCTCCTCTGAGACATGAAACACACATGTAAACAGACAAAGTAGTGAGTAGGCGGGGCCTGTGTCTACCTGTCGGGGAACTGCAGTGTGGCGTACAGAGACTCTGTCCAGGTGTGATCCATCTGCAGAGACCTGAACCGACCGAGGACGTCTGAGGCCAGAGACGTCCCCTCTGCAGAACCAGGAGGATGAGCCGCTCGGCTGACACGACTGACAGCAAACAAACAACATGTGGTCTTTTCATATTAAAAGCTCTGTCCATTAAAAGGTTTGGTATTTTCACATTAAAAGCCTTGTGTATTTAAAGTGTCTGTCTGCTTTAATCTGATTGGTCAGTTCCTCTCACCTGACTGTGTTGTGGATATCTCCATCCTGCAGCAGCCTCCTCATCATCACCCTCAGCTCGCCCAGGTAAAGCCCCGCCCCTCCCTCTGCAGGTGGGACAGCCCCACCCTCCTGCTGCTCAGACCCCTCCACCTGGGAGCAGTGGCACCGCCCACCAAATGCCACATAGGCCAATAGGAAAGCTGCGGCGAACACCACCAGTCCACACGTGCTCAGGAGCGCCCCGGCTCTGCGGTAACCACGGCGATACCCGAACACCAGTGCTGTGACATCACTGCTTGGTCCCACCTCCAGCTCCTCCTCCTCTGATGTCACAAAGCTCATCTCTACCCTCTGGGCTCCACCCACCTCCCCAGCCACACCCATTGGAGGACACTGAGGAGAGAAGAGGTTACCATGGTCACGGTACCTACAGGGTAACCACGGTGATGGAACCAGACTTTACAGAATGTGTACTTTAATCTCAGAGAATATCTGACTCTATTATTTATGATGTATATATGATCTTCTCTGAGATCATACATCATATGATCTCAGAGAAGATCTTTTTTTACTTGTCAATTGGTGAATTTTCATAATTCATAATTTGTTGTAGTTTGTTGTGTAAATGTCTAACAATTTCCATGTTCTTTTCTTGGAAATTTGTGTTTTTTCTCATAAATCTACCATTTTTTCCTGTAAATTTATAAAATAAATGTTTTCTCATACATTTACTAATTATATTTCTTGTAAATTTGTGAATTTGTCTCATAAATTTACTAATTTATATTTTCTTTTTTGAGATTTTTGTAATAAACTTTAATCTCAAGTTTTATTCTCATGAACGTGAAGTCATCTTCATGTAAATTTGTGATTGACCTCTTTCATCTCGGAGGATCTAAAAGATTCTTTTCTTTTAAACAAAGGAGATACGGTGTAACCATGGTAACAGAGGTCTGGGATGTGATCGTACCTGGATGTCTCACCTGTCTTAGACGAGTCCTGACAGTCTCCATGGTAACCACCTGGACAAACACCTGGCTTCTGTTTCTGATGCTCTGATGAGAGAAAAGATAACCAAATAATTCATTAGTTTTTCTAGTGTTTACAGTTGTATTTCATTTATGTTTGAGACAAGGCCGACACGGTAAAATCTGACTAATATCTGGTTTATTCTTCTGCTTATTCTTCAACTTCTGAACAAATCTCCTGTCCCACAGGTTTAAGAAAAGTACACATCACACGACAGAGAAAACAAACACAACATGACAACACAAATAAAGACATAAGACAAAAACAAAGCAGAGGACACAACAAAGACTATGACGTAAAAGAAGTAAACTGTGAAAGACGTGTCCACAGTATCTGTCATATGTTCACACATTGGTTTAAAACCACCTTTACTTTAACCCCTGACGTTCCATCATAGACGTAGATTTAAATGTGTATAATTGTTAGTTTAATGTAGTAAACATGTAGAGACCAGCTCTGTCAGCATCCAGTGAATGGCAGGGGTCAGAGGTCAGGGTGTGTTTGATTTGTTAACTTTATTAACATCTGAGTAAACACACACTGAGGATTCGACTTTTAAACCTCTTTAAAACTCTTTAACTTATGAAACGACCTCAAACGAACATTTAAAACAGATGACTGTCTGTGTGAACGACTGAATTTAAAGAGGAATGAAGCATCTGAACTGGACCTGCAGTAAAACAGTCATTTAATGAGTTTTAAGGTGGAATTTACAGACAACCTGTACTATGTGGTGTCCAACAGACGTTCACAGACGGCGCCGATGTTACATGATTATCATTAACGTTACTGAAGCAGACTGTGTCACACTAACCTCTGGTCTTCCTCTCTGTCTTCCTCCATTTGTCTAGTTTTTGTGGATCAAAGTCCACTCAGACACACAGTGACATCATCAGCCCCTGATTGGAGGAGAGCTGCGGAGCCCCGCCCCCTACATCCTCCATCCAGTAAAACGATACCACGGTGACTTTCATCATGTCTGTGTTAACTTTAAAAGCTTCAAAACATTCAAACCACATTCAACCAAAATGACAAGAAACACAGAGCAACAGCAGCCGAGGCTCATGGGTATTGTAGTATTCAGCAGAGGTGGAGGCAACAAAGTACAAATACTTCATTAGTGTACTGCAGTAAAGTATTTATTTTACCTTTTACCTCCTACATTTTAACACAAATATCTGTACTTTGTACTCCTTACATTTACTAAACAGGCTTTAGTTTTAATACATTTGATGTGAATCATCAGTTATTTTTATTTCATATCATTGTGTCTGATTTCAACCTAAATGGATGAAACAATAACACGTAGAAAAGTCGATCCTCGATGAATCCATCATGAAAAACACACACGACAAACGACACAAGACAAAGACAAAGTTCAACTGTGTTAAAAGTCCATTCTTTACTCCACACAGTTGTAATAAATCCCAGGAGGTGTTTAAAGACTCTGATTGGAGTCTTTAAACACCTCTATTTATACTATTGTTCATGAACATACAGTGTGTGTGGCCTCCCGTCTGTCACTGCTAGTGCTCTGTGTGTTTGAACTGTTTGTCTCGCTTGTTGTTCAGAATGTCAGCGCTTTACTTGTGTACGATCGCCAAACACTGCTAGATTCAATTCAATTCAATTCAATTTTATTTATATAGCCCAATATCACAAATCAAGATTTGCCTCAAAGGTCTTTACAGT
>JAPQRN010001656.1:0-11595 GCA_037367275.1 Coranthus polyacanthus | reverse complement strand
GTGACATCTAGTGGTGAAGTTGCAGATTGGAACAAAATGAAGAACTCCTCACCCCCCTCCCCTATGGTGGCTGCAGAAAACGCAGCTAGTTTTTTGTTGGAGTCAGCGTTGTTTGTTGTGTCTGTTTTGGGCTTTTTAGTTAAGGGGATATTAACTCTGGTCCACATTCACACATACTGTAGTAGGTGATGGTAACGTACCGTAACACTGGATGACACCAGCTATGAAACGAAGAAAAGAAGAAAAAAGAAGAGGTCTGTTCTGAGCTACTGTAGAAATTCAGAGGACCGTATGAAAGTTTCATAGTTGAATATTTGACAAAAACAATATTTTGTAAATATTTTAGCAAACAAATAGCTTTTGACAACTGCATAAGTGGCTTTGTGACACTGACACAATCTTGAGTATTTTATGTAATTTAATGTACATTAACAAAATCATAACCTCAGAAAGAAGCTCAGCAGTGACACCCAATTTTTGTCATATCATCTTCAGTTATATAAGAATGCCTGGTAAAATATAAAAATGATGCTTAACTGTCTTCTGTGAAACTATTCTGACACAGTTACTGCATGAACATGCAAGTGCTTTATCTAACATGATGTGAATCATGAGAAGCTCTCAAAGGAGATGACGTATTTTGAATTTTCTGCCATTTTCAGTGCCTTGTAGGAGCAAAAATACATAAGATACACCTGATCCGATTCCATCTTTGAATTTTACTGGAAATAAGCTGTAGGTGCTGTATCAAAGCGTTTGGGCACTTGTTCAGAAAAATGCATGAAAATTAATTATATTTTCAAAGAGCTGTAGTTTCAAAACTATTAGAGATTCAGACATAATATTTGGGATTTTAGTGTAGGAGCAGCTGTGAATTTTGTCAGGGGAATCTGCGAGGGTGACCTGGGACCGTAGACTGTATATAATGTGAGAACACAAATTTGAAGCCAAAACATCTTGACATCCCCCTGGATGCTTGTTGCAGTATAGGACATAAATCCTGCCTCCTCCTTGTTCCGAGACTTCAGCCAAACTAAAAACTCAAAGTACACATTCAATACATTTTTCCCAAATGTGATTTCTGATCAGTTTGTTTTAATAACTTATTTGATGAAAAATATTGACAGCTATAATGACCTGAATTTATCTGATGTACAGCCGGGATATGATGTCCTTGCGTCTCTACTGGCAGCTCCTGTGAGTGCCAAATTGTGTCTTCATTTCTACGCAGTGAGAGAAAATGGCGTTGCAACATCCATCTTTATATACAGTCTATGCTCTGGACCCTCTGGATGATTTTAATATGGAATGACGCCTGAGTAACCTAACAGTATATGACATGTAGCCTTTAAATAAAGAGGGAATCAACCAGCTCAAGGTGTCAGTGCCCAAAGTCATCCTAGCCTGTTTTTTGAACTGTTTACCAGTAATGTAAGAATCCCAAAATATGTGGGTAAAAGCCACTACCAAGCTGCAACCCACCCAATACTGCAGCACTACGCTCAGTGATTAATGCTGCTTTAAGGTTGTGCTTTTACGTTGCTCAGCTTTACTTACTCATGTGTTCATTGCAGCTGCAGTGTCAACACATATGCAGGCCAAAAGTTCAAGTGTCAGTGTGGACCTTCGTGTGTCTCCATGGTTTAAGAATGTGTCCTCCTCAGCAGCCGTGTGAGCTCACAGTCTCCTGTTATTCTCAGGCTGAACACTGTGTTGTAGGTGAGAGGCTGTCGTTACGGGGTCTGACAGGTCCTTTAATCTAGTCCCAGTTTCCCCCCGTGCTCATCACTGGGATTACAGAGTAAAGATGAGTTTCTGACTGAGCACAGGAAGCAGACTCACTCCTAACATGTTTTACATTCAGCTCTCTTTCTCTCTCAGGCTTTGTGAGAAAAACCTGTGACAACATTATTAGTGACTGTTACTTAAAGCTAGAACCAGGTTCAGTGCACAATACTTTTTGGTGTTAAGACTGTTAAGATTCCATCAGGTGTGACTCTACTGCTCTACTCCATAGTTTGATGCAGAATCAACATGGCAGCTCCCATAACCATGATATTTTGGTTTCACTTTTCCGCTGCAGCATGAAACTATGACATATGATCTATATTTATATTTAGTCTTTTCAATTGGACAGAGAGGAGAGAACTGCAGAAGGAAGGTATGTATTTTCAAATACTACCACTTTCCCCCCTGATTTCCACTTCCTGTAGCAAAAAAGCACATCTACACATGTATTCATGTACTTTTATTTGAGTGCATTTCAAGGGGTAATTGTAGAGCTCGGACAGTTGTGATGTTGTTTAACTGAAGCGATAAGAGCACGATTTCAGACAATCTCATAGTCACAGAGGACGTAACATGGAAATGTGTTCACACTGGATACAATTTGATTGTCCCAATAAAACTAGCTTCAGTAGCAGTATTAACATCTGTAAATAAAGCAGTTGAAACACAGCTCCACGTGAACTGCCGGCCCCTCGACTCTGGTGGGATGTGGCTCCTGAGCGGCTGCCATGACTGTCCAGCTGCTGGTTCCAGGCCAAGCCCTGTCATTAGAGGAACAGCTGGAGCAGGGTTGACAGCGGAGCAGCTGTACCGACCTAATGACACACAGAGCGACATGAGAACAGAGCAGGGGGACAGAGCCTGGCACAGCAGAGCACACAGACAGGGTCCAGGTGGACTGGTGGAGGCTGAGGGCCGCTGACACAGGAGGCTTCATCTGAGTCCTAGCCCGTGGAATAAACCTGCCGCTCATGGACTATTTCAGTCTGCATTTTCATCCCCTCCCGTTGCCTGTATGTTACTGTTTTCCCCCTCCCCCTGTAGTCCCCCTCGTTACTTGTGACAACAATAACCTCTGAGCTGCAACTACACACTGGAAACTGCAGGTTCTGAGATATGGATGATGCGTTTTTTGGATTTTGCCATTTTAATACCTCTGCGCTAATGTTCCACCATAACAAGTTTCCCCCGACACTCGTCGCAAAGGTGCCTTTACTACGTCCTGGGCTTAACAACGCCCAAGATGACTGTGATTGGTTTAAAGAAATACAAACAGAATGGTAATGGGTTCAGCCAGACCTTTCTCCAGCACTAGAAAGTGTGGACATCAATCTGCCTATGCAGGATGAGTTGAATCCAATATGAAGTGCTGCAGAATGATGCATTTTTGTCGGCTAACCAGGGAGTTGGCATCACCCAGGTTCCCCCAACTAAAAATCAACTGGATTGCAGAAAATTAGTTCCATGGCAAACAAAAGTTCATGACTTCACTCACTTTGATGATTTTAGAATCATAAAAGCAGACGATGCAAACATAAACAAACTACATCGCAGTCGCACAATTTCGACATCACCACCACTAAGCTTCCAACTTATAATTTAATTTCACGTGCTTACCTTCTCTACAACAGTCTTTCCGCTTAGCGTGACCTGATCTAGCTGGGAAGGTGGACTAGTGCGTAGATGAGTTTTGGTGTTTGCTGTGATGATATTTAATGTCCCCGACAACTTGTCGTCTCATTTAGACACTTGTTAGCAAACGTATAAGACGTGTAAAAGCTTCAAACTTCACAAGTGGGATTAGGGCTGGGCACTATTTTGAATGTGAAAAAAAATATGTATATTGATGTGAAAAATGACTAAATCATAAAATAGAGTTCAGAGTTTAATGCTTCAGGAGACTTTTCTCACTCAACAAATATTCAAAATGGAACCGGTTTGTTGTGATATATTCATTGAGGATATGATTCTCCTGTCATTCCCTATCAGTGGTGATTTATTTGAATTAAAATTATTTGTATTTTTTTAACAAATAATGCACACTGACACCCTTACAATTTCTTGCTTTTTTGTTTGCCCATATACAGTGTATAGACTTAATAAAGAAAACAACTTTTGACCTGCCCTAAGTACTTTATGTTGTAGGATAAAACATGAATATCTGTTTGGCTTGTGGTACTTTCTTTCTCACGTCAAGTTACAAAGGTCTCAATGGAGACTCTGGTTTCATACAACCTGTGTGTTATTTTCTCAGTTTATTTAATCGATTCTGTCTGTAATAATAGAGCCAAAGATTCTCTGTGAACACCCATCCCAGTGTAAAGTGTTTCATCACTGTAACCTCAATCTTTCTGAACTGTCTTGCCCAGGTTCTCAGTGATGTTTTGTTGGAGCTATACCGAGCCTTGAAGTGGGTGGTCCGCTCTGATCCGGACGACGTCTCGGTGCTTCACGCCCAGCTGGCACTGGAGGAGCTCGACGACGTCATGAGGAGGTTCATCTTCCCCGAGCAGAAGCTGGAGAAGAAGATCATCGTCCTGCCGTAGAGCTTTGATTTCTGCGGGTTTCTCAAATGACTCCTTCTGAATTTTATTTGGACACACCCAGTTACGGACAGTACTATTTGATGTGGATGGATTATGTTCAGTAGGCTTCAGAAATACAGACTTAACAGTCCTCAAACATCAGCAATCTGAGATTTGGAGTCTGTACCACTGTGCTCTACTGTACCACCATCAGTCCACTTCTAAAATAAAGTTTTAAAAACAAGTTGTCCTTAAATATTGTCATAGAAAATGCCCAGTATGAAGGTGAGTTCCTGTCACTCTGGACATACAGCCCCGGAAGGACAACCTGTAACATGTATTCATATAGATACAAACCCCATTTCCAGAAAGGTTTGCACGTTTTCTAAAATGCAATAAAAACTAATCTATGATTTGCTAATGAGCTTGAACCTCTATTTAGCTGACAAAAGTACAAAGAAATGAATTTAAATGATTTTCACAGCCAACTTAATATTTTCAAAATATAAACATATTTGGATTTTGATGCCTGCAGTACACTCGAAAAAGTTCAAAATAAGACAGAAAAGTTGATAGAATCTACAAGTGACACTGTTGTGTCAGATTCCACATTTATCAGGTTCATTGGTAACAGGTTAAGGATCATGATTGGACATAAATGGAGCATCAACAAAAGGATTAGTCTTTACAAGGATGGGTCATGTCTCAACACTGTCAATTGTCAGTTCAAAACAAATATTCGTCAACACAAAATTGCGAAGAATGTTGGTCTTTCACCATCTACAGAACATAATTAAAAGATTCAAGGAGTTCAGGTAAGTCTTAATCTCGTGTATTAAATGGCCAAGGGTGGAAATCACTGTTGGATGTGTGTGACCTTTGACCCCTCCGGTGGCATTACATGAGAAACCATCATGCTACCGTGACGAATGCTGACACATGGGCTCAGGAGGTCTTCGGAAAACTGTTGTCACTTGTCACGGAAATGCATCCTGAAACTATTACACAAGGAGGAAGAACCACAGTCTGAGGAGTCCATGCTTCAGCTGGTTTTGAGGAAAAACAGACGTCAGGTTCTATGTGTCAAAGATGAAACAGACCATCCAGACTGTTATCAGTGAAAGGTGCAACAGCAGCATCTGTGATGGTCTGAGGCTGCATCAGTGCGTTTGGTGGAAAAGACAAATCTGAGTAACAGAAAAATGCAACTGACCCCGGCCTCCTCTAAGTCATTTCTTCTTTGGCATGTATTTGCTCTAATGTGAAGTGTAAAATTCACAATAGGTGGACTGCTCTATGTAAACATGGTCACATGGGGGTTTAAATGAAGTCGGGGCCTCGGCTCCTGAAGTGGAATGAGACCCTGAGATGATTGGGGGGGGGGGCATTCCTTCCTTTGTCCTTCATCATCCATTGAGTGATAGGTTAACAGTGTATGAGGGATGACCTTCCCCATCACTCCCTCTGTGTGAACATACAGCAGGCAAACATGATGGGCTTCAGCTTTGTTTGGACTCCAACCCGGAGTCAAGGTATCACTGTGGCAGCCAGTGTAGATACTCAGGCTCTTTCATCATGGTGGCAGATTTAGGTCTCCCCTCAGCACCATATAAGCTCAGTCACACCTCAAATAACAAGATAATAACCTGGAGATTTGAAACCCTAACCGTGTTAAAAAACATACCAAGCAAAGAGACTTGGTGGCTGTCAGGTTTTAAGCAAAACTCAATCAAGTTTATTCATCATTTAAGTGTCATTCATTTGCGAGAAAGATGTATTCAATTTATGGCTACATGACTGTGAGCTCATTCAGTGGTTGTCATCCAATGTTTCAGATTTTCTTGGTTGGAATTTTGAAGAATGAGGTATACAGTTATTTTTGTCCAAAAATAGACACAATAAACGGAAAACTAGATTAGAGTGTTTCCCAAAAAACTGGCTGTGTAGTTGTTTGAATGGGAAGAAGCCGTGACTGCAAGACTCCTAAAATCTCACCTCATTATATTGAAACTCAAACCAGCTTGATCTTACATACAGCTATTGATTCCTGTTTGTTTAAAACCAGAGGCAAAGATCACTAATGCTTTACAGAGCTTTTTAGCCTGTTTTATGACAAATTCATTGTTTGATTTACTCTTGACCTCATCGTTCTCACAGCATGTAGTGAAAAAGACTACTAAATAATACAGGGCTTTCACAACGGCACACTGAGAACGTTATCTGCTAGCTGGTTAACATAATAGACAGTTAGCTGCTAATACTTGACTCACTGTTACATGTTAAAATATTATTTATATATTATTTATAATTGACTACAGTAACTATCCCAAATGGCAGATCATTTCCAGAGTTAAAACAAGAGTTGGGAACAGACACAAACATCACCCCAAATGAAATATAATGTTGCTTTTTTATGTATACTTAACACTTTTAAAGGTGATACTATTTCTGTTGTTATAGAACTAGTACCAGCTACATGCTCTACGTAGTGGGCTTACACAGCTAATGTAGCTCTGTAAAGGTTCAGTAAACAACATTCACACATGCTTACATGGAGTTTGTGTTGTATTGGAGTCTGTTTTCTGCTGGGAGCTGGTTATTTGTTGATGCCATTTCTAAGTTAACTACTGTCTCTGTTGCCTACATCCAGGAAAACAGCCTGTACACTGATTTCTAAGAAGGACTCGGGTCTGTTTTTCAGCTAAAATCCTTATGCTTGCGAGTTGATTTGGAGTTAACTAAGCTCAACAAATGGGATTTGAAAATGTGATGTAATTTGACTAATAACTGTGCATTAATTTTTGTATTTTTTTAGACTATTAGCATCAGCCCTTTCCCTAAGTTTGTGGAAGACATAGATATTTCTTACAAGGAAATATGACATTTTTTAAACCCCATACCCTATAAAAAATCACACTTTTCATCTCAAGGACCTTTTAGGTCACTAAAAACATTAATGATGAAGAAACTCTTTTTTTTCTTTAAATGGCAGTTTATTGACATAATGCCACTTGATTGCTGATTTTGACTGATTTTTTATTTGATGTGAAGTGGGGTTTTTGTGAGTCTAGGATATGTCAATGATTAGTAACAATACTGATTTTGATAGGTTATTACTTTTTGTGCTATTACAAAAAACACAAACAAAATCACACTTTTCCCCTTAAGGCCTTTTAGGGCACTGATCATGTTTAAAAATATCAGTGATAGTCAATGGAGCCAAAAAGGGCTCCAGGAGGAAGAATGTGAGGCTTTGGTCTAGACAGTGGAAATTTGGGTTTTTTTTTTAGTGTTGATACAGAAATTTCAAAATTGATAAAAAAATGAAAATCTTATCATCATCTCAGCATAAAAACTGCCAAAATGAGAGCAAAAATACAATTGAGAATCCCTAAAAGGATCCCAAGAACACCTGAGGGTTAATACAGAGGGTTAATCTATTATTTCACAGAACTGTAGATGATTATTATTACCATTATCACCATATCTGTATCAGGAAAAGCTAGGACAAGATAAAAAACCTTAAAGACAAAATTTGTCCACTGGGGACCACCTCCAACTAGTAGATCTGGGAAAAGTCATTTAATTAATTTCCATGCCCTCCACATTGATTTTTACGCTCATTTAGCTTAGGTGCTGCCCAAAATGGCTGCTGCATCTAAGCCTCACGATGATAGGACAAATCCTGGTCTGTATTCCAGCATTTTCTCTAAGCTTGTGGAAGACTTGGGTACATCATTAGGTAAATCATTTTGGACTCATTATTTTTATGTGTGTACAGAAATTTGAAAGAGCATCCAAAAAGCTTAAAAACAAAACTTGTTAAAGTCCACAGGGGACCAACTATTATTTTGGCTTAGGTGCTGCCCAAAATGGCTTGGGTGTTGTGCCTAATAGATTAATGTTAGTGAAAACCCTGCAAAACACAGATCTTCTGTATTGAACCTTTAGCACTAACCAAACACCAAATGACGGATAAACTAATATTTAACAACTTTTTTCTGGTGACTATAGTAGCACTTTAGTTATGTACATTTATCAGCCTTTTCCCCTGAGTTAAGCTAGTAGACACAAAAAACTAACTATGTGATGTACAGTCATCAGCTTATTGCTTCTTTGGTCATGTGATATGTGTTTCAGGCGTGTTAGAATGTTCTGAGATTTGCTAAAACGCTAGTGTGAGTGGAGATTGTTTTCATTTCTATTAAAATATGATAAAATATGTCAAATTTCGGGAGGTTTTTTTCAGCTCATAGATTTTGGCCTCCTTCTCGTTGTTTAAATATACAACCTCACTGACCTGAATTGGATTATTCTCCCTCACCTTTCATACAGAAAACTAGGACATAAACCACTACCAGAGGTCATTCTGGATGCACAGTATGTATGTATATACATCCGTTCATATGTTTTATTTATCTAATTATTTTCTGTACAGGAAGTCAAAAGGAGGCAGTAAACTAAAGGCATGTTCCAATCCCAGGAGGACTGACTGACGTCCTATGCAAAGCATTTCTGCCTTTCAGCGGCTCACGCTCACCTTCATCTGTGACCCTCAGTCTGCCTGCAGATCTCATTAGCCTACAGTCAAGATCAGGAGGCTGGTTTTCCTTCTGGGCAAGACAAAGGCCTGTCTGAATGTTAGCTGACATTGGTCTTTTAACATAAAGTTCCCTTAAGCCATACTGTTCTTATTATTAACTGTACTTTTGGCCATTAACAGTTTGCATGGTAGAAACCTGAAACAAGTTCACACTGTCTTTAAACAGCCTGGAAGCTTCTGGAGATTGAGGCCATGACTTCAGGAAGTTCGACCGTGGCTGTACCTGTGGCTGAATTTTAGGGCCTCCCTTCAAACTCTGTGTCCTTTTTGTTTGCCATCATGGGAAAATCTGAAGAACATAGCAAAGAGAAAAATTGACTTCCGCAAATCTGGTTTCTCCCTGGGAAAGGTTTCCAAACATTTGAAGGTACCTCATTCATCTGAACTTATAATAGCACCAAAGAACTTCTATCGTTAACGTAATAACAACTTATATTGTAACTCATATCGTTTCATTGCAACAGAGCTGCTTTTCTGCCATTTTGGACTGAAAGTGGTTCTCAAAAAGCATCACAATTTCATCTTTTTTTCCTCTAATCTCTTTTTCTATGCTCTGTGCTACTGTCAACAGTTTATATTGATAAGAAGTGAAACCTAAGTTTTTATTCCATCGCAACATCAGTGTGTGGCAGCAGAGCTAGACCTCCACCATGTTGGCCTGAAAGCTGTTGTCGAGAAAGCACCAGAGTTTTACTTTTGTGCTTCTATAGTCTTAGATAATACAAGAATATAGATACAGTTAGGCATTTTAACATGAGGGTCTATGAGGATTGAGTCTCTTATGGAGCCAGCCTCAAGTGGACATTCAAGGAACTGCAGTTTTTGCCACCTTGCGTTGGTTTCATTCTTCAGCCCCGGAGGTTGCTGTTTGGTACTAACATGGCTCAAGGCTGACAAATTAAACATTTGGTAGAGGCCATCACAAAGCTTTGACCTTAATGCAACAGAAAAACTTTGGGCTGAAATTAAATAGTGGGTTTGTACAAGGAGGCCCAAAAACTGGATTCAGTTTCATACGTTCTGCAAGATGAATGAGCCAAAATACCTGCAAGCAGGGCAAGGCGATAAAGCCATAATGGTAATTACATTCACAATTTTTCTTGTCTTTAAGGTTTATTTTGTTTACATTGTCAAATAAAACCCAAAATGTTTCAGTGTATTGTTGTTTTCCTTAATTTTACTCCTGCTTATTCTGATGTTGAAGATTTTATCATTATAAGAGTTTTGAGTGTTTTACCTCTAGATTTGTGAAATGTTCTGTGTGACAGTGTTTGTCATGTTCTGACAATAAAGACTTTAAAACCTTTGAACCGCAAAGAAATAATGATTTTTTTGTGATAATTATTGATATGAACTGATAATGATTTTTTTTTTTGCCCAGCTTTTCACCTTCTGAGAATGAAAGCTGACGTTAAAAATTCTCTCTACAACTACTTTGAAATTTCACATCATCACAATGAAGTAGTATGGCTAACTGAATTAATTGGAATGGTGCAAAAACTGAAATTTGAAAGCATTTAGCCAAGGTGTGTGTTGAAACGTCTGGATATGCACATACACATTTTTTTTAATTTTCAAACTTAGTTGGCTTATAATGTTGTTGTTTGAAAAACGTTTCTGGTGGTGTTTCTCAGTGCCTGTGATGTGGCTATTGACATTGAGTTTTACCCAGTTTCTCCACTAAAAAAGTGGGACTGAGATCCCTTTGGCTCCTGAAACCATGAGAGGTCTATTACAGTAATGAATGTATTTCACTGTGGGAAACAGAGAGGAAAATAAAAACATGAGAGCGAGAGAGGCTATGAATATAAAGTAGAATTATAAGTGGAGCCAGTATGAGAGTTTGTTTAAGTGCAATCTATTACCTGACTTACTAAATGAAATGTGTTGGATCATCGGCAGCCTCGTTATCGATTGTCAGAGGCGTACTGCAGTTTGTCTCAGGCTGCCAGCCCGGCTGTGGCCGTACAGAACCTGCAGGATGTCAGCAAGAGCAGGAGAGAAGAGGGAGGGAGGCTAGATAAATAAACCCATAAAGGATGCTTTGAGTCGGGCGGAGAGGTGGAGAGGAGAAGGGGGGCCTCTGGTCAAACAGTCCCCAGGCTTGTTGGAGTGGAGGCTGCATTGCAGAGAGAGAGAGATATGGGGAACTACATGTAGCTGGGGTGCACCAAGAGAGGAAAGAAGCCAGAGAGAGAGAGAGAGAGAGGAAGAGAGGAGCTGTGGAGGAGAAGCTCAGCAGCAGCAGTGTCTGTCTCTGCCAGAGAACCAGGCAGCCAGGCAGCCAGGCAGCCAGGCGGGACAGTGTGACAGAAGAGGAGAGAGGGGGAGAAGTGTTTGCAGTGCTGAGAGATGCAGAGAGGAGCTGCTGCTGCTGCTACTGCTGCAGCACAGGACAAAGGAAGAGGGGGACAAAACCTGGGGATGCAGACAGGAAAGGATAAATGAGACTTAAGGGCAGCTGACGTCACATTAAGTTGTTTGGAAGCAGGTGAGCGTCTAGCACCAGGATGGACATCACCGGAGTCAGACCCCAAAACATCTGCTGCATCTACAGATGTTGGACTGCAACAGCATCAGCTGCTGGCTGAGCACCTCTGATTCACCAGTGCGTATGTGGGAAGCATGAAGCTGACAGCTGATGATCCTGTTTGATCTCCGCCACTAAATCACACGTAT